>JANHGB010010707.1:0-14331 GCA_026283785.1 Coracopsis vasa
GGCTCCGCAAGATGGGCTACTCTGCGGAGGAGGAGGTGGGCGGCGGGAGGGGCCGGCTGCGGGGAAGGGGCACGGGGCCGGGGTGCTGCCCGGGAGTGCCACCGGGGGGTCCCCGCTGGCTCGGGGTGACTCGGCGGCGGCAGCAGAACCCGGAGCCGGTGTCGCTGGGGGCGTTGCCAGGTCCTTGACTGAGGCGCTTGGTCCCGCAGGCCGAGATGTACGACTCCAGCGTTTTCTACGAAAACCTGAAGGTTCCCACCGTCACCATGGGTGAGCGGCAACGGGGGCCTCGGGGTGGGGACAGCTGGAGCTGAGGGGAGACCGGGGGACACCCTGGGGAGGTGCGGAGACAGAGGATGAGGGGCTGAGGGGAGACCCCCAGGGAGGGGCAGGGGATAGTGCTGCACAGAGGTCACTGGGGGAAGCTGAGGATGGGGTTTAGGGAAGACCCCATGGGGCAGAGTCTGGGTCCTGGCGGTAGCACACCTCAATGCCTTGTCAGCTTTGTCAGGCTTCCTAAAACTCCTGGGTGTTTCCATCAGTAGGTTTATTTTCTCACCATTGTAGTTTGCCTTATTTTGCTCTTGCTATGCTTCTGTCACTGTGCATTTCTGCTGTGTAGGTCACTTTTCATCTCGAAATCCAAGGAGGAATCTTTTTTTTTCTCTGAAATTATTTTCCTGGTTCTTCCTATGGTCTTGCGTCAAGTGCCAGAAGTGAATTAAAACACATGCTTAGAAGGTGAAAAAACTGGCCCTAGAATTTGGGGATATATAAACAGTACAGAAGAGAGTTGCAATATACATGCATGTCATTTTCCGTATCCCTGTAACTCAGAAATCCTTTTTTTTTTACTTTTTTTTTCCCCTCAGTTCAAATGTGAATTAGATTCAAATGATATTTTTAGTTCAGACCTTCCCTTATGTGTAAATAAAACTACAGGGGAATAAAGACTAACCCTCCCAAGTAGTCAACATAAAAGTTCTGTGATACTTCTGGCTTCTCTGTCTGCAGATAAAGATCTACAGTTTCACATTGTTAAACAAGCTAGAGCTCAAAGTGCCAGAGAAGGCACAGGCTACGGCGAAGGTAAGTAACAAGCAGACACTGAGGCAACTGTATCAGGTCTCATGGAGAGCTGTTCTTGTCTCTCCTATCGCAGCTTCCTCATTCCACTTGTGAACTGCTATGAGACTTTTTTTACTTATTTTCAATATTCCTTCCCTTGTATTTTTTGGAGCATAACTACTTTGTCTGCTTGGAGAGAAATAAATTGGAGAGAAAACCTGATAAGAGAACTTGAATCTGTTGTGCTCAGACCTCTAGTTCTCTGCAGGACTGGAATATCAAAACTGCAAAATTAAGGAGTTTCTTAAAGCACTAGTGCTTCACTTCCCATCCCACTACCTACACTTTACTTTTTGCCTGTGTTCCCTTCTGCGCTTTGTGGCTCAGACTCTTCTAATGCTGCCTTCAGCCTTGTTCTTTGTGTGATGGTTCTTCATGTAATGTTTTGTTTAAGGATTAATTGCTAGACATGACTTGTATGTGCTTATCCACCACTCCTTGGATCAAAACACAAGCAACATGTGTATTATTATGTTGGATTGTTTCAAGACTGTCCTAAGGTGTTTTGGTTTAAGCCCAGCCGGTGATTCAGAACCACACGGCTGCTAGCTCACATCCAAGTAAAGAAACAGATACACGCTTTAAAGTGGTGCATTGCAAAGATACATCCGTGAACCACTAGGTGCCAGCGTTTGCTACCCACTGCAAGCGTGTGTTCCTCTGAAGATAACACTAAAACTGTGTTGGGGTAGTTCTCATTGTGGCATCTTAGCCTGTTGTAAGATTTACCGACTTAGTATTGTTTGTTTAATTTAAAGTCTTCTTTAAGCTGACTATGTAATAGGACAGGAAGGCTGGTATTAATCACAACCTGTAAAAGTCTTGTAAAATTACAAGCACGTTACAGGACACTTTTATGGGCTTCTGTAACCCTGTATAACAGTGCCTTTTAAAAATGAAATTCTTGTTTTCATGTTTAAATCTGTTAGTTTGGACGGGAAAAGTTCTGGTTTTGGCTTCAAGTACAGTAATGACAAAACCTTGTCTTCGGG
Organism: Coracopsis vasa; assembly: GCA_026283785.1. NCBI lineage: Eukaryota > Metazoa > Chordata > Aves > Psittaciformes > Psittacidae > Coracopsis > Coracopsis vasa. Next base: position 2,121 of record JANHGB010010707.1, read on the forward strand.
TTTGTTGCAGAGTTATTGTGGCTCCTCTTCTTTGGTGTCTTTAGTGAAATCAGGAGGTGAAAGATTGCCCAGCTTCTGTTAGGTGCTGAATAATGTAGAGAAGCAGTAGCTTTGCTGTTGTGCAGGCTCCTGCATAAACCCCACCTGCTGGCTGTTCTGTCTATCTGGGTATGTCTGCGTCGTATCATCTGGGTGTGGTTGTGCCTTGCAGGGAGAAGGTTGCATTGTGGGGAGCAGGATTATGAAGATCAGGTCAATAGTTGCTGGGAATTGGAATGTTCTCGAGTAAAATGCTTTTCTGCAGGCAATATCCTAGAATACTGCATCCTGTATCCTTAGGGAGGTCACTTTGCCGCTGTTGCAATGGATTGAGAATGGATTTATTATTTGTTTGGAGGATGTATGTTTTAACCAGGGAACAGAAATTGCAAGCATTCAGGGAAAGAGGAGTATGCAGGCAGTGTGTGTTTCCATAACATTAAAGTTAGTTATCTGAACTAATCTGAAGCACTTTGAAAGTGCCTTTGTAGCCTTAGCTAGAAATGCCTGTGGCAGTCTATAATAAAGAGCTCTGTAAAGAAAGTGACAGTGTGAGTGACACTGATTTGCACAGTGTCCAGTTGTTTAGTCTCCTAGAAGCTTTCATTGTTGTTGGCAGAAGAGCAGGTATTTTGCAGATGGTACTTTAAAGAACATTTTAGGAGTAAGACAAACCCACAGATTGGAGCTCTGCCTCTTCTCTCTTATAAGCCAAGAGCTGAAATTGATGGGACAACACAGTGTCCTTTTGATCTAACCTAGTGCGATCCCTTCAAAGCATATGAAAACCTGTAACTAAAAGTATAAGAAAGAAAGTTTACACAGCCTGCATGGGGCTGGGGAGGGATTTGGACCTTCTGGTTTTTTTTTTTTTACTTTGAGCATTTTTTATCCTTTCAAATTAAGAAGGGTGTTTCCTTCAGTGTTGTTTGTTGAGCTTCTGTGCTTTCCTATACAATTATGCTGTTTTACTAATAACAGCTGTCTGTTCATCCTCTAGGATCTTACTCGTTACTGCCTGTAGAAGTTCCCCAAAATCACAAGCGTTTCACCTGTGACCTGACTCAAGCTGATCGCCTTGCTCTTTATGATTATGTTGTTGAGGAAACAAAGAAACAGAGGTCTAGATCCCAAATAACGGAAAATGACAGTGACCTGTTTGTGGATTTAGCAGCAAAGATCACCCAAGGTTTGAAGAACTATCTGTTGTTGAGTTTTGTCTTGGATCTTTCATTTTGTGTAGTTAGATAAATTTTGTTGCAAGCTAAGCAGAATTGCTTTTGCTATTTTTAGTGTGAAAAGCATGCTTTTCTTAAAAGCCTCAATGAAGACTTAGCATCAGAAAACACTAGTTTGGTATCCTTTATGTTGTTTTCCATCTGAGAGAGCCTCAGTGCTATGCTCCTGGCACACATATTGTGTATCTTAGTGCATGAATCTTTTGTCTTTGCTGCAACTGACAGGTTGCTTAATGTTGCCAACTTACTACGCACTTGAGAGCAGTATTTGCTGTAAGAGATGATGAGATTAAAGATCACTTAAGAGTAAAAGCCAAACAAGAAAGGTTGGCAGTCATCTGGTGGAGCTCTTGAGCAGTATACAAACGGGAGTGTTGGACCGAGGCCTCTCATCCGTGTTGAGTCATGCCAGTTTGTGACTGTACCAAGTGCAACATAATCATCAATGTTACCCTGTGTACCCTGCTCTGCAGGGAGGTAGGAGATAGTGTTTGCGATCTACGCAGGTAAATTATTTACAGAATCTGATTTTCTCAGTCTCTGTGCCTTATTGTAATACTGGCTATGAAAACATGGCCTGTATTTTGTAGCCGTTTGACCAAATTGCAAGCCCATATGTTGATTTAGATCACTGTTAGGAGACTGAGATCATGTAAGAGATTTGCTCAGTGGCTTTTTAGTCTTGTGTAAACAGCTAGCAAAAAGGTTGGAGAGGAAGCTTGTGCTGAATTCATAGTAGTTACTAAGTACTGGGGAAACTTCAGAAAGAACACAATATATTTTCTGTTTCGGACTTGTATTATTAAAGCCCCAGACTTGCATACGTGCAGGTGCTAATGTCCTGCTAATGACCATCTGTTTTACTTCCAATTTTTCACTAGATGATAGTCAGAAAGGTCCCAAGTCCCATCTTGAAATTCTGGCTGAAATGCGAGATTACAAAAGGCGGCGGCAGTCATACAGGGCTAAGAACGTTCATATAACAAAGAAGTCTTACACTGAGGTGAGATCTGAAAATAAGGTGTTTTTTGCACGGAAGTCCTTATTATATATCAGCATAAACAGTGCTATACCTCTTCAGACAAAGAAAATTTGTTTATTGCAGCAAGTTCCAAATAACAGGGGCATTTCTGACTCACATTTTGAATGTGAAAATGGTAGCAAGATGTAGTTGACTGTCTGTTGTAAAAGGGTGCTATTTAAATTTCTGCTGAAATACCTATTTCTGTAAATCAGACTTTCCATTCAACCATCCAATGTATAGGTTTTTGGGGGGATATTTACCTTCTGCTGTCTAGTTGGAAATTCAGGCCAGTACCATGACATGCTGCTTTTCTTGTTTCTTTTTAATATATCTTAATCTCCAGGTGATTCGGGATGTGATTGGTGTGCATATGGAAGAACTTGGCAATCACTGGCAGGAGGAGAATAGGTTGGATAATGCAGAGATGTGTGAAGGCGGGAAGTCAAAATCTTCAGGAAGGTATGCCATAGTTGACAAATTCCTTGGGCATGCGAGTGAGCTGATGGCCTGTAATTGTATCTTACCACGTTCTTCTAGTAGCACATGTCAACCTTGGCTGAGACATGTGCACAGTTTATTTTCTGCTAATGCTATTAATTCTTCCTTGAGAAGCTCTGCCTGCATGAGGCATGGGGAAAAAGGAATTATTAGCTTAGTTTTAGGGGTAAGAAGGTAAGTTACAAGTGATCCAGGTAAACGGGTAGGTTTTGGTGGAGCCGAGGAATTACTAGTGCTCCCTCTTGTGTCCAAATACGTATGCATGTGATAGCTGGGGACAGAAGGATACTTGAAAATAGAAGCGTACAATTTCTTCTCCTTCCCTACCACATGACAGGAAATGCTATGGTAGATATAAAATACCTCAGAAGAAAGGTTTTCCTGAGTTACTAAACATGGGGACCCTTTAAAGTTCTTATCGCGGTGAATGCTGCTGTGCTAACTGGGAGCGTGTTTTGTGTATACATGTATCTTCCTGTGTCAGGTAACACCGCACACTCTTCCAAACATTTGTCGCTGAAATGAAGATGGAATCATGACCTGGCAGTAGCCTATTTGTGCTTCTTCAGGAGATCTTTGAGATGAAAATGGTATTGAAACAAACTAAAAGCTGATACTCAAGGTGTTTGTTTTCAGCATTAAAACGAAGGTGAATGAAAAGGCCATACAGGAGATCAAGCTTGCTGGGTTCTTCAGCTGTAGGTAGCGGCTTAAAGGCAGGTTGCTGAAGAGTTAGGCACTGAAAGCAAAACAGGATGAACCCCTTCTACTGCCTCCTGTTTCATGAGCAGAGAATGTAAGACTGAGGGGCAGTGTTTTTAAGAAATAACTATTAAATAGTGTGCTGAGAGGTGCATATACAAGTGAATGGACTTTGGGCCTCTTTTGGGATGTATTGTATTTCTTAGGGAGATAGCCTTAATAAAAGATACGTTCTCTGTCTTAAACCTTTACTGGGGCATTAAATGTGGTGCTGAAAACAACAGTGACTGTGAAACAGTTTTTATTGAACAGACTCAATAACCTTTGTTTCAGGAAGGAAGAAAGGCGGTCAGCTTCAGTGGACTCCCGGCAGTCTGGAGGAAGCTCCAAAGATACTGAATGCACCAGGCATAGGAGGGAGAGCAGCAGGAGTCCAAGTAAACGAAGGAGGAGTCATGAAAGAGGCAAAGACAGAGATTCTCGGAGAAAAAGAGAGAGGTGAGCAGACATGGTGACAGCTGAAGTCTGCTTCTAAAACAGGCAGCTGTAGCATTGTCTGTAAGAAATCAGTTCAGAGAATTAGAATATTTAGTTCAGTTAAAATGCTGGGCTCCACTTCTATACTGTGTAACAAGCCAGTAGCATGAGACTACTCATGCTAAACAGAACATGCTGTGAGATCATAAACTGTGATCCAGACTTCAGGATTTATCCTCACATCTGAAAGGTGACGCTTTGAGCTGCATGCCGCAGGATTAGCACAGTACTATCGCTGGCTATTCTACTCCTTGATCAGTATATGCACAGGGGAGCATGCTGTCTGTTTAACCAGTGACATGTGCTTGTCATGTCTCGTGCTGATCTCTGCTCTAGTTTGCACTGGGACTTGACTTAATCAGGAAGATTATTTGTTTTCACCAATACGTATATACACATAATCACTTGAGTAGTGTTTTGAAGGTAGTTGCTTTAAAACAGTGTTGTTTTTTTTCAGTAGTTCTGGATATATTTTTAGGCAAAAGAAAACAAATCTAGGCCACAGTTCTAATGCCATCAACAAGGGCATGTTTGCACCTGCAAGTCCATAAGTGTGTGGGACCTGTGTTTGAGCAAAGACTTAAACTATTGGCCAGCAGAAATGCTGCATTGTTCCTGGTGTGTATGGAAAAAATACTGTAGGTAACTGCACGGAAGGAGATGATTGCTTATCTCAAAACCAGCTTCATTTCCCAGTGATTCCATTCATCCTACACTAATTGCCACTATGGCACTGCATGACAAGGCTTTGATTAAACAGCATGGGAAATAAACTGCCTTAAAGTAGTTTACTTTCTTTCCTTAGAAGAAGGCACATTTAATGAACACTTTCTGTTTTCCAAGTAGTTTTTTTCCTTCAGATTCTGTCAGTCAGAGCCTAACAGCCCACACAATGTTTGTGGTTTTGTTTCAGGGATGAAGAAAAGTATCACAACTATAAAAGAAGAAAGTAGAAGCAAGAACCTGATTATTTTGTCAGCTGTTCAAAAAATGACTTGCACGAGAACTATTATTACTGTTGTTGTGCCAGGGACAGTAATGCTGTGTACATATTATTGTTGCTACAGCTGTGCTGGGAGACCATAAATGTGAAGGTTTGTCAGGATGGAAGCAGTATACATCAGAAAATGTGTATATTTTTTCACTAATGTGTCTCTTAATAAATTACATTGATCTCATCTCAGTTTAGTCTCACAAGGCTGAAGAATGAAATCTGAGAGAAGCTGTATTAATTTGCCTTCCTGGCCCATACATGGTGGATATAGCACTAATCCCTGGAGTCTGGGATCAATTACAAATGGAAAAGGCATGCAGGGAGCTCCCTTTGTACCCTCCCACCTGACAGTCACCTTTGGGACCAGGGTGTCAGAATGGCAGCACTTACTGCCTGGTTACCATATGAACCACATGGGAGACGGCACATTTCAGAGTTCTCCAACAGGCTGAAGTGTCTTCAACTGCAGCTAGTGGTAAAAGGACCATAACAGGAAAGCTGCTGTTCCTAAGCTCATGCTCGAAGAAATTTAGGATCAATGTCATGTGGCAAAGATGACAAGAATATAGCTCTCTATGGAAACTAGTGTGGAGGCACCAAGGACACCTCTAATATTGCTGAATGCTGTTCTCAAGCACCAGGTGCCTACCCATTTACTTCCAGAAATAACTAGGAGGATTTCCCATCCTGCTGACTAGCAGGTAAGTGTACATACTGAGGGTGTGCAGGAGGATTCAGTTAACTTTGGTGAGATATTTATTATATCAATTCCCAGTTAATTCCTCACACAATCTACTACAGCAAGGTCAGATGTCACCAGCCAAGCTTGTTACCTCAACAAAGCAAGCAACTATAAAAGAACAAGCTTTCAGATTCATCTTTCCTACAACACTCTTCTGCTTGCTAGAGTTGCCAGGAGAGGGCACTCCGCATACTCCTGGTTCTGGCTGCCTCTGTCAATGGAATCACTCTAGTTTTACTGTAGCCTGTCTCACCTCAATCGTTTCTGCAATTAAGTGTGATTAGATGTCACAAAGAAGTCTAGTTCCGATTTAGACTTCTGTACCTACTACAGCTATTCAGCTCAAAACCACACTGAACTCATTTGTCATCTACATGACAAATGCAGTAGCTTTTCTTGTCAGAAAACAAGATGTATTTTAAAGCAGATCCTGAATTAGACAAGTCTATCTAAAAATGGAAAAAGAGGCTTACTTAAGTTATGAAAGGTCCTAATTAGAAAAAAATAAGGAACCATTGCAGTTCTTTCTTGAGTTAATATTTCTTCTACCAGCTGAGTCACAAGGTTCTCATGAACTTTCCTTAAGGCTTGGTAGAACTACTCATTTAAGAGAGCGTGTTCTTGCAGACAAGGTGGTGAAAAGACAAGCTGTATTTGTGTAAGAGTCAGAAAGTCAGTGCTAGCGGAAGTGTAATGAGAAATATACCAAGGACAGCTGTTCAGTCTAATTCTATTGTTTACTTCTTATGACACTTGCAAAGTACACCTAGGAAGATCCATACCAAAATATGGAGTGAAGGTATCGCTCCCTAGGTGTGAGCATCAATATTTGAGAGGCCCACTGAAGGAAGAGTTGAGGAGTGGGATAAAGAAAAGAAAGTGCCAGGAGAGGGTCGTCTTTATTGTGATGTGTAAATAACAGCACTTTGAACACAGATTCTTTTCCTGCACATTTGTTTCTTACTTTTTCTTTCTTCTCTCACCTGGTGATGAAGAGTGGGCTTGATCAAAACAGTGTTGAGGCCTGGCTCAAAAAGTTTCTGAGCAGCACCATGCCAGACTGTTTGTCACTGGAAAGGAATAAATGAAATGCTTTAGAACAACACTTGAACATGGTAAGTCCTAGTGCGTTGGACAAGATAACTGAGGGTTGTATTAATTTCAAGCCAGAGCAGGGTGATTAAAAATTGGTTCTTACTAATAAATTGTCAATCTGGTAAGTAATGCAAAACAAACCAGTTCTGTTGTGTGCTTTTCTGAGCCCCTATGTATGTGGACCTGGGTTTGTGTGTCAAGGTTTTGATAGTGACAGAAGGAAAGGTGAGGGCAGGCTACATGGGGTGGCTTCTGGGAGAAGCTGCCAGAAGCTTCCCCCATGTCCAACAGAGCCAATGCCAGCCAGCTGCAAGGTGGACTCACTGAGGCCGAGCCCATCAGTGATGGTGGCAGAACCTCAGTCAACCTTTACTCCTGTCATCATGGCTGTGCCCAAAGTGAAGACAGACTATTCACCTGAAATTAAAGGCTTATGGAGAACCCAGAGGTGCTCAATACATTAAAATTGCATGCACGGATTTTTACTTACGCTTCCTCTTTAATTTTGCGGAGGAATACTTCAACTTCCTCCTTTGGTATCTCTCCATCGATACTGGCCAAATACGAGTAAAGAAATGAGAATGTTTCGAAGGGAATGCGAGCTGCTCCACCTTCTGGGTCCTTGGTTAAGATTTCACAGGCATGTTTCACTGAACTCAGCAAGGACTGCGGGGGGGTTCAGTCAAGAAATGAGAGGAACAGTATCAGAGCCATGAACATCCTTTGCACACCATGACAAAATCCACACTGTAAGCCACTAATAGTGAGTGTAAATGAGATGAAGGCTTTATCATGGTTGCCTAGGTTTCAACCTCAAATGTACCCTCCGTATCACATGGTGTAGCCTGAGCCCTAGCTCCCATATGGCCAAATTGCTCTGCCGCTGTAAAAGCTCCAACATCACTATACCTAGTGATAGGGATATGTGTGTGTATTTATTATCTCAATGGATCTAACTGAATTCTCAACAGCAGTTAAGACAGAAAAATCTATAAAGCCCAGAAAATTGATAAGGGTTTGATTTTTATTATGGCATTATAATATTATAAGATATTAATTTGTAGGAGTGCTGATATTTACTGTATTCCTTATTTGTGTGCAAGTCCACTTATAGTAGTTAGTGGAAAAAGCACTGAGGCAAAAAGCCTTTCAAGCGTATTCCAGTTTAGTCAAAGCCCAATAATGTCCAAGTTCCCTTAAAATCAAACACGCCTCAAGGTATTACTTCCAAATATACTTTGAAAAAATCCTTTATTCAGTACACTGCCATAACACAGTGCCCGACACGTGCTAAGCTATACAGGGAAATACATGGAAAAATTCAGCATAGAGCTTCACTGAGTCAAAGACTGGTTGCATGCCATTAAAACAAACAAACAAAAACCCACACAGGCCTTTTTTAACCCAAGTTGTAACATTTTTGCTATAACCTTTTCAAAGGGTATCTTTGCCTATGTATTAACAAGCAAGAAATGCCTTTGGAAAAAGATAAGTATTTCCTAAGAGTAGAACAGCAATATTTAAAATAAATACAGTGTCTGTTCAATATGTAGAACACAGGCCAGAGAAATGACAGTTTATAATCCTTTAACAGTTTATTTAGTGCAGTTCGTCCCCTGTGTGGCCTTTCTGTGAAAGGAAAGGTAGCTGCCTATACGATGGCAGACTCTATCTACCCCCTGCAGTTTGCTACCCACCTACTGCCATTCCTGCTCCTGCCACTCGAAGCGGCTGCTCTCTCACAACACAGCAAAGTTATTCACATTGCTTTTGCCATCTTTCTTTGAAAAACAATTTAACCTGTGTGGTCATTTCTCCAAGGCTGTAAAAACACACCAGTGCTTTGCAGAAAGATACCTCAGATCACTGGTGTTCTTAAGAAGTTCAGGCTTGTCCACTCTTGTATCTTAACTGTGACCTTATTCAACTATGAACATAATTTACAGCGAAGGAAATGTATTTCTTGTGTGTGTCTTCCTCTCTGATTTACGAAACTGAAGTTTAGGTTTCATTACATACAGCTGAAATCAAATAATTGACTTAATATCTGAAAGGATGGATAGATGGAGGTAAATTTAGGCTGCCTAGCTCCATCAGAATGAGGCTCCTGTCACTCCGGTTTTGATTATTTTTTTTTTAAATAAGTAATGTTGCTGTTACATATTTTTTTTTTTTAATTCAGAAAGGAGCCCAAAATACAAAATCAGGTTGGGGGGGTGGGATTAGAATCAAGAAATACACAGTCAAAATGAGTATATATATATATACACACACACACATAATTCTATCATCAGGCCAGGACAGCATTCAGAACTTCCAGAGATTGCAACGTTGTCAAAATATTATCCAATATGTACTTTCTTTTAGTACCCCTTCTTCCCTAATGTAGAAATCATTAGCAACGTTATACTTCGTAAGATCATCAGTTTAGTGCATTTTATAATCTCTCATTCTGTGGAAACGCTCTGCTGAGATTTTATTACTGACATTAAAAGAATTAAATTTTGATTTAGTAACGTTAACTGCTTCTGTGAAAATGTAATTGACTGCACAATCAATTATGAATTGATGGTTTAATTTCTCTCTCCAGTTCTCCTTCACAGACATTTATACTGATGCCATAAGCATCATTACTTTGATGCCATAAGCATCATTCCTCTATGATCCTCTCATGGTCCAAGCTCCCTGCAGACATGCTTACTCTTCTAATGCCCTCCCAGTAAGCTGAGGACTTAGCTGTCTTTCCGATTAAGCTTTCCTGATCAAAAGCTGATGGGGAACAGAAGTAAATACACAGGCCACTTTTCCGGCTGCTGCAAAAGCAATCCCCAAAGTCCATTTGCACTAATTATTCTGTGGTCTACCTCACACATGATCACATATGACCATTTGTGTTTGGATACGAAGGCTGCTGTTGCTGTTACCATACCTTGCCGAGCACGCTGCACCCAAGTGCCAGAAACTTCATCCATTCCACCTCCTCGCCGAAGTTGTCCAACTGCAGGATTGCTTCCAGCTGGTCCTCTGTCAAGCACAACTGCTTCCATTTCTCCTTCAGTTCTGCAACATTCACCATGCCTTTGGGAGAAAGCTTTAAACAAAGTTGAGGTACCACAGTAAGAACTCTGAAAACCAGAATGAAACTAAGAACACTATTCACTCCCCAAAATATAGCAGATACTTGACAATCAGTCTCCCCAGCCATCCCCAATGCATCAGCATTCCTCAACAGCATTGTGCATTTTATAAAGGCTGGTTTATACCTGTTTGTGCAAGACTTTAAGGAGTCCTAGGGTCAAAACAGCATCCGTTTTGTCTATTGCTAAAGGCATTTCCAGCCTCTCCTTCACAGGAAGGGTCTCACCTTTTGACAATGCTGAAAAATACCTAAGTGAATGGGAAGAGAACACACTTGAATGATCTTAAGGTCCTTTCCAACCCTAACTATTCTATGATTCTATTGTATGACTGGCAGTGAGTGTGAAACCATAGCTTTGATTTGCTTCACGTGACTTTGCTCTGCCACAGGCGCTCTCACACCAGAGCGTATTCCAGAAACACGGATGTGCGATCAGCAGCAACCACCTACCCATTTGCAGGGACTCCTCCCATTGAGCTAGTGCAATCTTCAAGCAGAGGTCAGGGCACGGCTGGTGGCATGGCCATGGCAGTGCCACACTGTCCCTGCTCTCACCAGCCACATACCCTCGCAGGCTCAAGCTACCTTCCTTGGTGTCTGCTGCTTCTGTCTGCTCGGCTGGGGCAAACTCACTGCACATCCATCACCCCAAGCATCTTAAATCAACTTTACAGTGAGAGGCTTATTACGTGTACTATCACCTGTAAGTTGCAACTTCTCAGGATTTTTTCCTATTATTTCAGTAACATTTAAGGACACTCCTTAATTTTGTGTCTGGAAACAAAACCCCGAAACCTAAGCAGGCTTAAGAATGAGAAAACTATTTTCTAGGTTTCCTTTAAATTACAAGAATTAAAGTCTCACATGAGAGGAGGAGAAAAAGAAAAAAAAAAAAAAAAAAAGAAAAATTTTTGGTCTTCAGGACAGAGAAATTAATAACCAAAAAAATTAAGATGCATTTTTCTGTCTGGAAACCAAACTATTCCAGAAATATGCCAGTCCTAAACCTCAATGAAATAGAAAATATATCAAGTACTCCACCATTTTTAAAAGGCCCAGAAGCACATAGGCAATATACAGGTTGGTTTAGCAGTCGCAGCCAGTTTCACTGTACAACAAACGCCAGTGAGATTTTGCGGGTCCATATGCATAGCACTCCATTGTTATATGAACACTGTACTTACGCAGCTGACCACTGCAAAACATCATGAGGTTGAGTCCTAATAGCAGCTTTGGTGAATTCCTTCAGAATATCAGGTAGCTCAGGGGGGATTCTGATCTGCTCAGCACAAAACATGGTTTCTGGAAGAGGCATGGTCTGTTTGTGTTCAGTCATACAGACCTGAAAGGAGTAATGAAACAGCAGTTCACAGACGCACAATGTGAATAGAAAACTGCATGTGCACATCGGGCTCACCTCGTACCCAAACTCTCTCCTGTCCTACTCAACAGCTGGGGCTGCCGGAGAACTGACTGACTCAGAAGGGTGAGCAGACAGGCACTGTGCATCTCCAAACAACCTTGGTGTCAACACCGAGTAGAAGACTGGAGTTGGGACACCAGCCACAGCTCCGGGTAAGGCTTTAATATGTGTCTTTAGGTAGTTTAATCTTTCTCCTCAAGCCTACCACAGTATAAACTTGTAAAACTGGTAGTCCAGACAAGTCACACCACTCATGCCTATGTGAAAGCTAGCTGTGTTGACAACTCACTACTGCACGCCAAGGAGAGTCCTGTCATTTTTGTACAGGAGCTAGAGTATGTGGATTACCAAGTTTGTATTATGTTTATGTATTAAACCAAACCAAACCAAAAAGATGATGTAGCAAAAAGTGACTAATTTGTGCTCCTGGCAGACTTTACATGAAAGCCTTACAGCCTGATGAACAAAAAGCATGCTGCAGTTATGCACTGCGCTTTGCTCATACAGGTAGGTTTGTCCCATTCAGCTCTCTTGCTGAGGTCACCTCATCTCTGTCACTCCTCCTTGCTCTTACCTTCTACTTTTCTGCTCACTTACCCCAAACCAGCCGCAGGTACCTGGCACAAAGCTGAACCCAACCGCTGGGGGCACGCAGGTCAGGCTGGCTCAGCCGTGACACCGGTTACCCGGTTTGCCGGCAAGCAGGCCCGCGGCCGGCCAACCGCTGCCTTCTGTGTTAGGGGCCGCCGCCAGGCCCGAGACAACAGGCCCCAACCGCTC
>JANHGB010010710.1:0-46697 GCA_026283785.1 Coracopsis vasa
TTTTGTTGGTTTGTTTGAGGGGTTTGGTTTATTTGTTTGGTGGTGGGGGGATGTTGGGTTTTTAGGTGGGTGTTTTTTTTTCTTGTTTGTTTGTTTTTATACTTGTTGCCACTTTTTGCCAAACTGCTGCTTTTACTTTCTCTCCAAACAGCCTAACAAAAGCTGACACCTGGCCCTGCACTTTTATCTTACCAGTGTGTGGGGTTGGAGGAAGGAAGCATCAGTAGGACTGGGAACCTCTATCCCCAGGTTTCCCACATGTTGTAAGTGGAGACATTCCTGTATTTCCTTGCCTCAGAACAGGTTGGAATAACAAAGAGTGTTGTTCTTTGAGCAGGAATATGCATTTTCCTTTCATTACCATTCATTTTTGTTTTGTTGACGGAGTGAACTTGCTAGGAGGATGTTCTCTTATCCAGGGCTGGGTCCTATTTCCCACCCGGCATTCCTTGGCATGGCTTGGGGCCCATGATGTGCTTTGTGTCAGTCACCCAAATTTGGTTTGGTTTGAATACAAATTGACTCCCCTGGGCTGGAGCAGGACGGTGCTGGGGCTGGAACGGATGCGGCCCTATCACACATCTGCCAGACGAGCCTTATTTGGAGTGTCCGATCCCGAAGGCAGGAGGAGGCTCAGGAGCCCACAGGTGCATGAGTTGCCCAATTTTTATCATCTCTGTTTCCTGGCTTGCCTCCTGCTGATGCAAAACCTGTGGTGCATGTGGGAGGTGAAGAAACGAATGTGAGAGCAGTAAGATCAGCCACCTCTCAGGTGATCTGTACCAAGGTGCGGGGTTTTTCTTCCTCCTCCTTTTCAAGACAGGGCTGTCTTCCCAGCACTGCTTTCTTAGGACGTGCCTTTGCGGATGTGTGCGGGCAGACCTGTGCTTGCCCTGCCTGCACTCCAAGCTGCTTGGCTTCGACCCAGGGCCAATCCTGGAGTCCATGTCGCTGCAGTAGCATAGCACAGTGCCCAGGGTGACAGCTCTGCCTCTTGGAAGGGCTTGGAGCTGTGCTGGTGTGATTTATAAGGCTTTCGGGCTGCAGGTGGTTTGCATCCAGGCAGCTCACAGCATGGATGAAGCACATGTGGACACGTCTTTAGAATAAAGACCCTTAGTTTTTCCCTTTTATGACTGTATTTGCTCAAGTCTTTAGAGAAACTGTATGCTTTCAGCCATCGCCATTGAAATAACAACCTCTGAGCTTCTGGGTATGTTTTCTTTAGCGGAGGGCTGATAGATGAGTTGTTTGTGGAATTTGGGCCTAGGGCTGTTCCTTCAGCTAGCCAGCAAGGAGTGCTATGACCACATGACTACATACCCCTGAACTGCACAGGCATCTGCAGGAGACCAAGCAACCTGGTGGCTGCTGGGCTTCGCATTGGCATTCACAGTATTCCTGCTGGTAGCCAGATTGGGCTGCTCCCTGGTGTTGGTGCATGCCTTAGTTCTCTGAGGATCTCTATGCAGGCAGAGGAGGAGGGAGTTGGTTTGTGTCTTCAGGTCTATACCCAAGTCCTTTTATTTAGGTCTGATGGATCCTTTATTTGTTCCTCTGGTTTTTAATCTCTTGTAGCCTCAGAGGCTCCTCTTCACATCAGATTGGTTGAGGGTTTCTATGATCCCTTGTCCTACAAAAAGTGAAAATAACTTGCAGATCAAGTCAGCTGTGCAGTGACTTCTGCCCTCTTAGCAAGAGACCACAGGAATGGTTTCCTTGCTGGTCCAAAGAAAAGCAAAATATAAGAGGCAATGTAGGTCCAGTGGGTCCAGTTGTGCAAGGGCTGCACATAGCCTCAGGCTGATCATTGAGTAGGATGTCTGATGGTCCATCCTTTGTGTGGGGAAAATGGTCCCAGGACCCACTGGAATTCTTTTGCCTACTGTGTCCTGGGTAGCATATTGAAATTATTTGACCAAGGTCAAGAAAAAACATCCAACTGTATTCTCTGGGAAAAACTGCATCCAACTGCTTTCCCTTTTCCCTGGTTGTTGTATTGTAGGCTCAAAACTCTGTATTCTATACAAACACAGTAATCCAAAATCAATCTTATCAAACAGTAAATCCTGCTGTGAGACATTAAGGTACATCTGTCCCGCTGCAATCCTCTTACACAAGACATTCATTAGGGCAAGGGGGCAGTGCTTAGCACAAACAAGATCAAGGCCTGGTGACCTTACCCAAGTACAAATGCAGAGATGAAGCCTATGCTAAGAAGGTAAACTATACAATGTTCTCTGACTTACAACTTTATAAACAGTTGCTATATGTTAGTTATATAGAACTGTTCTTCTAAAACTGGCCAAGGAAAATGCCTTCCTAAACCAGAAAATCCTTAAAGAACCCAAAGAAATTTTTGAATGGATGATTACTCTAAGTAGGTTAAACAATTACTGGGGTTCAAACTGAAACAGGGGAAGTTCAGGTTAGATCTTAGGGAGAAGCTCTTCTCCATGAGAGTTCTGAGGCGCTAGCACAGGGTGCCCAGAGAAGCTGTGATTGCCCCATCCCTGGCAGTGTTCAAGGCCAGGTTGGACACAGGGGCTTGGAGCAAACTGCTCTAGTGGAAGGTGTCCCTGCCTGTGATAGGGGTTGGAACTGAATGAGCTTTAAGGTCCCTTCTAACAGAAACCATTCTGTGATTCTATTTCAGCCTTAGTAAATACAGCTGTTTGGAGAATGACAACCCAGCCATCCCTCTTCCAACATATGCCCTTGGCTGTGGCTGGTGTGGCTTGTGTGGGGGGTTTCCTTCCCCTGTCCCTGACAGCGGGCGAGCAGCAGCAGTCTGCCCTGCCATGGCATGGGGGACATCTCTGCAGCTGCTGCAGCAGAGGCAGCCCTATGGGTTTATTCTCTTTTCAACACTGCCCTGAGCAACATTAAGAGCAACCCATGTTAGCTGAGCACAACTGCTCCCTGGAGGCTTCTAGAGACTTTAAGGACTTGGTTCTTTCTCTACTCATCTTGGAAAAAGCTGTGCTCCTGGGAGTGGGTCTGTGCTTGGACAGCATCTTACGAAAACACACATAAAACAAACTAAATCAGCGTATGAGCAGCTGTCTGGATAAAGCCCTATTTTCTTAAAGTTATATCCTGAAATGGACTTCTAAAACTTTCAACTAACTGGATTAACAAGGAGAAACATGCATGAAAATAATCATTTTATGTAACATGCAGGAAATGTCTTCCCCTAAGGAAAAGGATAAAACATTCAATCAGACCATCCCTATTTGTACAGAAACATGACTTGAAGTCATCTAGGACTGTCCCAGTTTAATTGAGTTAGAGTCTCACCCTCCAAACATCATTTCCAGCCTCCCCAAAGTGACTCCTGCTTTCCTGACTGTTCCACAATTAGGAAGATCTTAGTAGGTTCAGCTAATTGCAAAGCACAATCACTGTCAAGCCTTCACTTTCCATAATTAGCTGTCAGAACCAAGACTTTGAAAAATCAGATCAATCCATAGCAGGAGCAGCAAACCAGGAATGTCACAGCAACCTTGGCTGTAAATATTTAGTAACTGAGCAAAGCGGAGGGGAATGGTGAAGGAGAGGCAGCCCCACAAAGCAGCATCCATTCTGAAGGAATAACTTAGGAGCTCTCAGGCAACAGTCAACACTGCAAAATCTGTAGTCTGCCAGAAGACCCCTAGGGCTTCCTGTGCTTTCAACCTTATTTACTCTCTTGCTATAAAAGTCCTTGGAGTGGAAGCTCCTCCCAGGTCTGTGCCAAAACACAGTGATCCTGTGGGTACTGAAGGAGTTTGATTTCCCCAGACAGCAAACAAACTGTGCTATATTTGCCCTTCTCCGATATCTCCCTGTTATACAAGTAAAATCTGGAAGGGGTTTATGCACGTGAATAAAGAATCATTATGCTCCATCATCATGCTCCATCATCACGTAGCTTCCCTTTCAGGGGCAGCATGAACCCCAAACCTTCCTGCTCCTTCCCAACAAGGGACTCTCCAGCTCAGTGAGAGCAGCGCCATGGGATGCTCAGAGCCTGCCTTGCCTCTGGTTTGGGATACACCAGCCCAGCACATGGTCATTAGCACAGGGTGAATCGTTCCAGCCCTCTGCTGCTCACATTCAAAGGAAGCACCTTGCAAGGTTTAGGAAGACATGAGGCTGATTTCGTCTCCTTCTCCTAATGTATAATTAAGCCTAAATTTGCAAAGTACATTGGATCAGGCTTAATTTTAAAAGGATTGAGACAAGGAGGCACAAAAGCATAAAACATAATCAGTTCTAAGTAACCTTATGTTTGATGGCTTTGTAATGGAAAATAACTGAGGTGCTTGATGGTAGTTGACATAGTTTTAGGTCCTTACGACCTTAGTACAAAAAGTGTAAGAAAACAGAATAGAAAAACAAGACCTGGGAATGGGAAGTATCTGGGACTAGCAGATGTCCAGGATGGGAGCAGTTAAGATAAGTAGAAGGACAGGATGATTGCTATGTCTGTAATATTAATTAAGCTGGTGCTTCAAAGACTGCCAGAAGTTATGAACATTGTTGGAAGAAGTAAACGACTCTCAGAGACCACCACCACATTTTTGTATGCATGCAGGAAACTTTCTGGAAAATGATGTAATCCATTCGTAGCCTCATGAATATGTATGTATACTCAGTGACTATATCAGGATGGCCTGTGTAGCAATACGGTGATACACGTTAGAAGGAGCTATCCCCCATGTCTCCCGGCGCCGCAATAAAGAACACCTGCTTGTCAACTTGGAAACTTTGTTGACGAGTTTGTTCCTGGAGTTTTCTCCGAATAAGGATGAACAACCTCTATGCCATCAACGCATCTTTTGACACTGGCTTTGAAGAGTTATCATATCAAAAGCCCATTCTTGTTTAAAGTCATTAGTTGCTGATGAGAGATTGACAACTTCAAGCACACACCAGCCTGCTTTGGGTTTCTCTGCAAATAATGGCTGCACGGCCAAATAAACTTGAGCCAGCCTCTGTGCATTTTATCAGTAAATTAAAGTTTGATTATTTGTATTTTTAGGTGTAACTGGCAATTAAATTAATCCCATTGAGATATTAAATATGGCTCAAAGACAGCGAGGCCATCATAAAATAAATCAAAGAGAAGCACTGCAGAGTTTCCAATCAGCCATCCCAAGGTTATAAAACATTATTCATGTAGGAAGTGGACAGTTCAGCTAGCATGAAAAGGCTATTTTTCCTTTTAATACGGTGATAGATTTTGTAGGAAATCTCATGTTCATGACTGATCTAAATCTCCCACAAAACAGAGGAGCCAGGGTATAAAAGCTATTGATAGAAAGGGCTGAAAAACAGCTCAGGCATTTGACAATATTTGTCTCTTTTGCCTCATTTCCCATATTCTGAATTGTTTTCCTGGCAGTTCAAATTAAGAACAATTTCAAACACTTCTGCAACTGTTTTGGAAGAGTAATAATAGTAATTAAAAACCCCAAAGGCATAGCTTTGCAAAAGCATTCTTTGGCATCTTATTTTAAATCAAAATCTGACACAGAGATGAAATGAAACCCCAAGCCACGAATACTCCAAACATGCCTTGGGTAACTCTGCAATCCCAATCAGACAAGGATTTTCCCCCAGATGGCAAATGTCAAAGATCCAAGCACTGCATTGCAGCTTCCAGAGAGGTTCATATTAAAAAAATCCCTTTCTCTCCCCAGTATTCCCTTTTTCTTTGTGACCATGGTCTGAGTTTTACTTTGACATTAACAAGGCCCTTTCTATTGAGTTTCTTCTCCCTGGTGTGGGCATTGAGGACAGCTAAATAATGGTGATACACCAACAGAGCAATAAATGGTTTCCAGTAAGTTCCCTATTCCTTTCATTGGCAAAACCAACTTTTTTCCTAAAAATAACAACAAAAAGGAACAATACAAAACCCCATCTTTACAGATTCCATTTAAAGATAAGAAATCAAGAATCAGACAGCGCTGGGATGTTATTTTACATCCTGCCTTTCATATCAATTAGGGTTCATGGCTATTCCCTGCTCAGAGATACTAACGCAGTCTCTGCCTCCTCACTATAAATAATGTGTAGCCCCTACTTACGGCTGGGGAGAAGCTGCTATTACCTTCTTTCACCAGGTACATCAGAACAAAATAAGAAGTGCTCAGAACTGCTTGGAGTCAGCCAAAGGGCAGAGCTCACATTTGGGATCTCCTGCATGTCTCTATTAATGGTTATTTATGGGTGAGGAAACTTCCAGCCCAGCTTTCCCCTAGCAAAGCTCCCCAGGGGAAAAAAAACCCACCTCTGTAACACAATAAAGTTTTTCCCAGTGCTGGGAAACTGAGGAAAACATCAGCATCCACCTCCCACCAGGGGCTTGGTAGGGTAGAGGCAGGCAGAGGCCTTTTGCCACTGGTTTGAGAAGTTGTAAAAGTAAAGGGAAGAAGCGAAACGATGGGATAGGAGCCATGGCTTTGCAGAGCTAATCACACCATTGGATAAGGATTGCAACTGCATGCTGTTTGCTGACCTACTTTGCTGCCTGTAAATTTATTAGCTGAGGAAATTTAACGGGCTCTGTAAAAGCAAAAGTTCACTGCAAGGAATTTGCTCGAGCCCCCTGGGCTGTTCCTACATTTCTTTTCCAGGCTCGGATGTTTCCGTTGGGTACCACTGAGCCATCAGCTCAGCTCTGAATCATAGAATCGTAGAATGGTTTGGGTTGGAAAGGACCTTAAGATCATTCAGTTCCAACCCCTGCCATGGGCAGGGACACCTCACACCAGACCATGTAGCAAGCTAAACTTATTTACACTGTTCCTAACAGGCCAATGTGCCTGGTATATTAGGGGATTTTAGACAACGTCACACACCCAAGTGCTTGCAGTCTGGGGTGCTCAGCACAGTGAGGAGCCAAGAAATAGTTCATGAAGGAGGAAGGATGAGAGAAAAGCAGGCGCTGACCTCACCTTGAATCTTTCCTTGCCACAGCAGAGAAGCTGCACAGCTTCTGTACATGTGAGATGCTTTTTCTCTTATCGGTAAATTTGCTTTTCCTATCTCCCCCCTTTTTTTCTCTTTTTTTTCCTTAGTGACACAGCAAGAGCAGGCTCTCAAGTGCCTGTGAACACCAAGGCTTTGAGCAGGAAGCCAGCAACACTTCTCTATCTTCTGTTACCAGAGCATGAGGCCCCATTTTGCATTTACACCATGGCCTCTTTACAGTGTCTCAGCAGGCAAAGGAACCTCAGCCAATTTCATTCCACTTCAAGACCTCCCTGGGCCATGCAGGAGCAATATAAAAGCAGCCTGACTGCCAGTGAATGCTGGACCCCTTCATCCTCTGCATCCTCATGGAAGGCTCATGATGTGCTATCCCCTCCTCCCTATGTGACAAGGACATCCTCTTCATAGGAGTGGTGACCCCTTTGCAGGTGTGTGACACAGGACTCAGCTCCCCAGAGCTGGCAGCTCCATCACCTTTCCCATTTCCAAGGCTAGCAGTCCCTGGGAAGAGCCTGGGACAATAGGACAGGGATGGACGAGGACTGGGGCAGGGATGACTAAAAACTGAATTAAGCGAGAACAAAAGTCATCATTTTGGTGCCTGGTCTGAGTTCTCTCTGCCAAAACCTGTTGTATACTCAAAGCCTGCCACAGTGGGCACCATCTCCTGTGGGACACTGCATCTCAGCTCTGCTTATAGCTTGACAAAAAACATGGACCAGGAGCTCAGTGAAAGGAAAGAGACAGCAGAAGGAGCTGGAGGAAGGGGGCAGGAAAGTGGGAATTACCAGTCCTTCAAACTCAGAAGCACAGGGCTGACTGCTGGAGTAGCACAGCAGGGCTCAGCCTCCAGGAACAGACCCAAGTCTGCTCTACCCAAAACCTGCTCACCATTTGCATAGGTCCCAGCCAAACACAGGGCAGCACAAAGCCATATATTAACCCTGTCGAGGTATTTCTCAGCTCCCCCATCCAGCCAGCACACGTGAGCGTTTCCTCTGCTTTGTCTTTTGGCAAGCCCAGGTTGCAACCCCAAAACCCCATCCCTCCAGCACCGATCTCCAGCCTCAGCAACTCCCCATCTCCAGCACCACCCTGCACCGCACACATGAGAGCACAAGTGACGTGACCCCAGGGAAGGAAAGGGGGGGACCCCGCTTACCGCTTGCCATTCGCCGGCTGCCCAGCGGTGCGTGGGGCACTCGGGGAGGTGGCAGTCCTGCTGCGGAGGGGGACGGCTGGACGGGTCACACTCTGCCTCCTCGGCTGCCTTCGGGGTGCCGCTGTGACAGTGCACGGCGCGGAGCTGGACACCCCGGCCACAGGACACCGAGCACTGGAGAAAGGGACAAAAGGTGAGTGGTGGTCGCAGCCGTCACGGTAAGTTCTATGGGTTCGCCCTCTGCTTTGAACTCAGTGGCTGTGATAGCAACGCGCTAAAGCCAGCATTTAAACTTCCAGGTGAGGCTTTTCTGCAGACAGAAATCCCTGCTCCTCTCAAGCCAGCAGGAATTTTTGCAGTGGGTTTCAGTGGGGTCAGGATTTCCCGGCCAGGATTTCTGTTGCAAAAACCTCTGTAGATAGATAGCCGCACTGCTAAACTTAAATCACAACATGCCAGAGACAGGCTCTGCCTATTACTTCACATGCACTCAGCTCAAGAAAGTAATAGCTCAAAATATATCAAATGCCACAACTGGAGTGGACTTTAATGAAAAGCAAATTTGGATTATATAGAAGAAAGTGTGTAGCAGTAGAAAGCTAAAGGTATGATACAAACTGGGGTTTCTTTCAGCGTGCATCTAAACATGCCCATGCACACAAGCCTGTTAGTTTGTGAAAATAAATGTCTTTTTTTAATTAATTGCCTTTCACATTTCCTTCACTACGCTGTGGGCACATTCCTCCCCACTTCTAGGCACAGCAAAAAGAGCCCGAATTCCTCTGTTTCTCAGACATCTTCAAATTATCATCGTCACTAAAATGCTTTTAACAGCTTGTTTTTAGTTTCATGCAACATTTCCTGGTGTTGTGACTGCACACTGTAATACGTTTAGCAGTACTTAATGTCCCTCCGGTATGGATTCTTCCTGGCTAGATCTTAAAGTATACTGTATAGATTTGGAATAAAGAGAATTTGCATTTATAGAAGAAAGCATGTAAAAATCAAAGGTATGTATTTACAACACAGCTATTACAGTTAGCCATCTGCTGAATTAACCATTAATATAAGTAATCTTATTAATACATCAGGAACTAAGAAAACAAATTTACAGCCTGTTATTGCAATACCCATAGAAGTGAGCCTTCTTAAGTTAGGGAATTAAGCAGTGCCTAATGGGGAAGCAATTCTCTCTTCTGCAGAGTATTCCTCAGTAATGCTCCATTTGCTTTACTATCCAAATGCCCCATAAAGCCAAGAAGACCAAAGAAAAGCTGACTGTGAATATCTGCCTGGCTCCAGATATTTGTTAAAGGATGGAAGGGATTTTTTTTGGTGTAACTTTTGAAAGTAGCAGTGAGATTTCTGTCACTGGTGATGCAAATGCTTCCCATATGCTGCGCTGCTCTCCTGTGATTAACATCGCTGTGTTTGTCTATGCATTCCACAGGGAACAATTAAACTGAATAATGGCCACAAACTTGGAGAAACATGTACACCAGGATGCATACCATGCTCTAAAATGCCTTTTGGTTTGCATTTATCAGTCATCTAAAAGGCCCAGGTATGTTATGATAAGGGAGCACTAGTGATGCAGTGGGTCTTTCACGGGGGCTGTGTTCTGTGTGACACCCAGGCAGAGCGGGTCTAGGGAGACAGAGGTTGGTACCTGCCTGTGCTGGGCAAAGCATGGCACCAGGTAAAGCCATAGACTCATTTCACTGTGTGCCTAGGTGAAACTTGGCCCCTGTGTAAGCCCATGAGAATAAATGTTGCACCCTGATCGAATGCGTGTGAGGATTTGCAGTGGGGGAGTGAACTTTTTCACTGCATTTATGGCTGGCTTCAAGATCACACCATTCCCCTCTATTACAGAGGCAAGAAAAGAAGGTTTCTAACATCATTTTCAGCCTGTCTGTTTTAATCCAGAGCAGCCAACCTGTGTCTACCTTGGGGAAATACAGCTGGTTGACACTGCCAGAAGATACTCAGTTTGGGGCAGACAGCTTTTGCTGTACTTATATATATTCTCCTCCGGGATGCCATGAGTCAGGCAGCCTGTTAGTCCTTTCAACAATGTCCATATGTTTTCCCAGGAGTGCTCCTTTCCCCACTGAGAAAGTCAATCACCAAACTGCCAAGTGCCAACACAGCTATAGGGAAGTTCTACCTGATGCTCTACCTATGTTATCAGACCAGCCTGGATTTCAGCCTGTAGCTGCAATATGTAAATACCACACAGCAGAATAAGTGTTGGTATTTCTGCTAAGTGAAAGGTAAATGGCCATAATTGATACCACTTAGGAGATGCAAACGTATTAAATCTGACATTTCAGTGCAGATACAAGCACATTTAAAACTTGGAGAAAAAGCCTTTTTTGCTTGCCTTCTGATATTACAGATATATTAAAAATGCTTTGCTGCAGGAAAGTGGATTCATAACAATCTAGAAAAGAATTATCCAGCCTCTGAATACAAAACATCCAGTGAGAAAAAAACCTGGAAGTGAAGCACAGCTGCCAGCGGGGATCCAATTTAACCATTTCTGTATTTTTTAATCCTGATTTTTCCAAAATGAAAAAGAACAAAACGTCCCCAAAACCTTAAAGGTACATGAGGTCCTGTGTGTATGTGGTGGCAAAGAAGATGCACTCTTATGGGAAAACCTTGCCTTATTTCTCACACAGACTTTTGCTGGTTTACCCAGGATGGAAGGCAGTCAGCTCACAGCAGCTCAGCTTTGGGATTATCTTTCTGAGATAATCAGAAAGCTTTTTCTTGGTAGGATCGAAGAGCAAACTGATCACGGCTCCTCTTTTCAACAGTGACACTGGTGATGGGGAAGGTGACACAGAGTTACAGTGCCTATTTTGACCCTGATCAATCTATTGGGTATTCAGAGTGCTGAACCCCTGCCTGTTCTATAGCCTTAATGACAAGTTCTGCACCTAAATCCACCTTGGCTCTAAGGTATTAAATCTTCTGCAAAACCATGCAAGCCCTGTGCTCTCACATGGACATGGCCAGTGCCCTGAACGTGTAACAGCAGCAACTCTTCATCTGTCCCAGGCAAAGAAGCTCTGTCAGCACGAGTGAGGATCAGGACGCAAGGAAGCCATGTCAGAGCGTCCAAAAGACCAGCTTGATAGTGCAGAATGAGTGTTTCTAACCCTTCATTTTAACCCCAAGCAAGATGCCGGCTGGCCAAGCACATCCAGCACCAGGGACCTGGGCTGAGGAGACCCCCCGGAAATGTACTCCCTATTCTAATCATTAGCATACAAATATTCCTTAATTGCCTAGTCACAAGAGATTACCTCAGGCCATGAATCACCTCATCCTCCTATTACCTTGGGTTTCTTTCTCCACTTGCATAAAATTAACTCTGATCATGCGGTAAAATGTTGGCAATTTTAAAACACATACTTGTATCAACTAATATTAGTGTGTTTTAATGCAATCAATGGACCATTACATTATTATGTTTACAGTTATTAGCTGTAAAAAAAATACTTTAAATAAGGAGCAAATGGGATATGATGAGACTATCTAATGGCCTCAGGCTCCTTTTCAATCTAGCTTCCTCTATAAAATTGAGGTTTCAGTCCTGCAGGTAATAAAGATAATAATATTGACTTAATTTCCAATATGGGAGCATTTCACAGGGCAATGCACAGCTACCTGAGTGCTCCCAGCCATACCTGGGGTAAAGGACCCAGACCTTAGTAACTGAACCTCTGCACTTAGCTGTTGACACACATAATGGCAAATACTCCTATCCTATGAATTCAAAGGTAAGCATTAAGAAAAAGTACAAGTCTGAAAACAATTATAGAACATCAGTGGCTTTATTGTCTTTTTTAATAGTCGACATTAAACAATGTTATGCTGTCCTAGTCCTAATATTTGCTTGTGTGCCTGTAGCAATGTTAATGGTTTATCTTTCAGGGAACTCGCATGCAGTGAGAACTTGCCTTTTGTACCTTAATTTGGAAGACAGACCTCAAGAGAACATGATGTTTCACAAGTTAACAGTTCATTTAGTATAGGATTTTCAATAACTCTGCTGATTAGCACACTAATGAGGTAGAGGGGAAAAGGGAGGTTCAGAGAGAAAAATGTGATGCAGCAGATTCAAGGTGATGACAAAGACATTATTTTTCAGGAAAACAAGGATTCGAGGTATGCTTTCAGCAAACAAAATGCTTAATAACTCCGAGCACTTTCACATTTACAGCAGCCTCTGCTCTATGCATCAGTGTCTGGCTTTCTAATGAAGCAAAACCACGCGATGAGCTTGTTAAAAAAGCAAAAGGCAGAGAAAAGCATTTTTAATGAAGAGCTCTGATTCTACGTTAAGCTTTCTCAGGAAGCCAATAATAAAATTAGTTTCAGATTTCTCAGAACTAAGGAAGGTTTTGCTTGGGATGTGACATTTTAAATGAGAACGATATTAAACCCACGAATAAGTAGTAGATTCTCTTTAATATTATCTACTAATGCCTCTACTAGCAGAAACAAAACAAACAACAAGGAATTGACTTTCAGATAGACATTAAAAGCAAGTTGTCATGTTTTCAGCTGGTACAAATCACTGCTGTCCATGAAGCTACACTGGTTTATACCACCTAAGGATCTCACCCAAAACTTTTCACCCTTAAAAAACTCCAGAGTACAGAAGTGATGGGAAAAGCAGCTTCCAACCAATTTGATGGAGGAAGAATATCCAAGGGTGCACAAGGGTATACAACGTGTCTCACCTGTCCCCAATCTCCTGCTTTCCACTTCGGACATCTGCCCCCTCTGCATTTCTTTTGCACGTTGGGCTTAGCAAGGTGCTTGCAATAATCTTCTTCTATATGCCTCCCTTCCTTTGACAAACAGTACACACTGCGGTGCTTTTGGCCCCTTCCACAGGAGACAGAACACTGTAAATATAAAGTAACAACAGATCAGCTTTAATGCAGGGCCATCTATATGGTTATATATGGGCCATGGCTACCCAGGGCATTTTCTTGTAACTGGACCAAAAAGCACATCCCCAGGTTCCCACAGCCTACACAAGGCTTAAGGGGGATACAGAAGGGTAGAAATATTCCCATTTGCACTTAATATTGCATGATATTCTTGCTGAAATCATCCCAAAATGCCAGTATCAAAATAGAGAAAGCAGCTGACATTCAGCAGGGATAACAGGCTGGATTCCTGGCATTGCTCCAGTGGTTTCAAAGGAGCAGAGTCATCTTACAGGGATCAAGGCAAGAGCCCTCAGTATCTACTTAGAAGAACTTGAAAGGAATTATCTCCATTTACCTTGGTACAAAGGGAGGTCAAATGTTGGTAAATCAGGAGAGTAAAGTGTGATATACACCTTTACAGAGGGGAATAACTGCACAAAGGACGAGGCAGAAGAGAAAAATGCAGTTTTGCCATGCCCCTGTGTTAATGCCTGTATCTGTTTTACCAGTGTAGACTGATTTACTCGGGTTTTTTTAACCTAAACAGACTGAAATCAGGACACGCTCATCCTTTAGATTTATGCATTTTGAAACCAACTCAGAAGGTAGCAAGAAAGCAGAGCCTGGAGAATCAAAGCAAAAAGCAAATCAGCAGGTATGTTAGCTGTAAGCTTTGTAGTGAAACAACTACTTTCAACCTCCCTCTGCAGGTTCACTGAACTTTTTCAAATGTGACCACTTTTGGCATGCAAACCCCAAGCAACTTCACTTTGATTTCAGATTAGTCTCCTCCAAAAGATTTAGGAATCAAAGGGGTCTGCAATCATGACAAGAATTTAATATGACAGTTCCATGTAGAACAAGCCTCTTACTCAGCATGATGCACCTAGAGACTCAGCTTCAATTTCTTCATTACATGCTATGTCATAAGCACCCGGTTTAATCCTTGAGCGCAAACATGCTATTTCAACCACCTCTCAACATAAAATGTTCTGATTTCTTTACAGAACAGAGCAAACATTCAGAGATGAGGCTTCCACCTTCATTTTGGAGGCACTCCATCAGTATACTTCCTAAGAAATAAATTACAGACCAAGTTCTTCCCAGCCTATGAATACGTTTAAACTTAAAATCCGACAATTTATATATGTAACAGATCTGGAAGATCTGTTAGAACATAAACTGGCATATGCATTGACAGCTGTGATTACTTTAACTTACAGCCATACTTCCAACTCATTCAGCCCACAAAGAATCAGTGAGAGAGCAGTAACTTGCTCCAAAATGGAAAAGTTCAGAGCAATGTGGAGAGAAACGGATGTAACTCATCAGACCAGACATTGCTGCTTAAAATCTTGTATAAGCAACATCCTGAAAGGGCTGTTTTTCTGCTACAAGATGTTACAGATTGACAAAAGGTAGCCCACCTCCCTTGTGATCAATAAGGGTTTAAGGGCCAGTAATGATGCTCCTCCACCATTAGAGAGATGGGGAAGCCAGCCCAGCCTGGGGCACGGATGGCCACCTCTGAGTTTTCCTGATCCCAGATCCAATTTCAAGATAGATAGGCAAAAAAACCCCAATGAGCAACATTCAACCTTGCATTGAGAAACAGAGGAAATGCTGTCCCTTGTTCTAAAGTAAGACTTTCACAAGTTACCCAGATTCACAAACTTCCCTTTTTTTCTTTAGCGTCAACAGAAAAAAGATTGAGTTAATGTTATCCTATTTTTATAAGCCTTCAAATTTCATCAGAAGTTCATTTTTTCACTCCTTCTACATCTCTCCCCAGGCAATGAACGTCAGCAGTAAGAAGGAAATGTCAAATCCTACCAAACCCAGTTGTAAACTTCTAATGCTTTTATCCATTTACTATCTTTGGACTAAGCAGCAGAACTGATACTTTAGCAATAATTCAAGTGCTCCTCAGTAAGTGCTTTCCATGCAGGTTGATGGCATTTTACTGTGACAGCCAAAGCTAAACAGTAAATTCACAGACTTGATCAGGACTCTCTCTTGGCCCACATATCCGAGGCAGGTACAGCCTAATGCATCTTTTCTCTAATTTTAAAAATGTATTGGATCCACTACTTATTCTAAAAAAATAATATACTTACTCTCAATCCTTCTAATAATACTTATTCTAAAGGAAGAATAACCACACTGTGCACCAGTGCAAGCATATTTCTGGGGATCTGAAGTTGGTTGATAAATATTCGCTCTCACAAATAATACAGTGCTAGTCATTTCCAAAGTCATTATCCCCCATCTACAAATTGCTTAACTTTTGCATGGTGCCTGATTCTAACATTTATCTCAGGATCAAACAAGAAGACTGGATGGATACCTTGGTGCACTCAGAGGCTGAGGCCTAATTTGCCTAATTTTGTTAATACTTATATGCAATTCCCAGGATGCTGGAATTAATAATTTCTGTGTCTGTCTTCAATATAAATCAAAGTTAGGCAGTGTGCATTTTTAGATCTAGATCACCCATTTGCTTTCATGCATGTGTGAGTTATGATCTTATTTGCACTGACAGAAAAGAGAGACTGAATAATCTAACGTAACCAAGTATCAGACACAGAAAATTCCTTTGCAAAGAGACTACTTCATAACTGCCTTCTAATTCATCTCAGGTATTTCCAACTTTCATTTGGCACATAGATTTTAAGCATATGTGAGCTACATGCAGAAAACAATTTAATAATGGTCTTCATCTCAATGCCATGTGACTTAGGGAAGCCACTGCCATCAGCCTCATCATTTCTTTTGGACCCTGGAGAAACTTTGCATTTCATTATCAGGACTCCTCATCACTTATGATATCTATCAATAAGACTGCCATAGCGAGGTAAGCTTTGACCTTGCCTTTACAAGATTTGAGTAGCACAGACAAACCTGCTCCTTTCATACTTCTCCTTTTCTTTATTTCTTTGCTATCTCCCATCTCCCACAGAAAATACTTCCAAGTACTGGGGATGGACAGGCTGCACTCTGTGGAACAGAAGTCTCATCCAAAGATCTTTGCAGTCAACAGAAAGACTTCTGCCAGTTTTCATCACCTGTGGATGCAGCCCTGAAGGTGTAGCCAAGGTACTGTATTGACTTCTTCCACTACCTCAGCTTTCTAGAGTCCAGGAACACAGTCTATTGTTGCCCGTGGTCAACCTGCCTCTGCCTTCACTCAAGTGGGGGGAAAATGTTGCTCTGAAATGCTGTTTCCTGCCTGTGACTGGGGCACAGCAAATAGCACCCCTTGGTGAACCTGGGAGGGTGGCCAGGCATGGAGAATGGTGCGAAAACAACACATAGTGTTGTTTCTGAAGAAAAAAACACAGGAAACAAGATGACTGTGGCACATAAAATAATAGAGAAGTTCAAAAAATCAGCTATAGCCATTACACTAAACCTTCCTCTTGTTATTATCTTCATTATCTCCTAAACTTGCCACAGTCACACCTGGTGCTTTACATGGAGAACAAGAACAAAAGGACTTCCCTAAGAGCATTAGAGCACAGATTTAAGGGGGTTATGTTTATTACATGATTAGTTTTGTTAACATGCCAAGGACTGGGGATTGGCGTACTGCTGAATCATTCAAACAAATATACTGCCTAGTATAAATAAAGGCAAGAAAAAAGTTTAAATAAATACGACAAAAATATTTCCATATCAACTCTTCCCAGAAAGGTCAGAACATGATGCTAAATGTCTCCTGCAATGCATCACTCTGCTCCAGCACAGCAGCAAGCTTATGTTTGTGTTTCCACAAGAAATTTGTTTTCTGTTTCAGAGTTCAGCAATGACAAAAATCAGTCTGTTCTACCAAGTACGTGCAAATTGCTTTAAACTAACCCTTGCTGCATTTCCTATTCTGATCATAGAATCTCAGAGGGGTTTGGGTTGGAAGGGATCTTAAAGCTCATCCATTTCCAATCCCCTGCCACAGGCAGGGACACCTTCCACTAGAGCAGGTTGCTCCAAGCCCCGTTCCACCTGGCCTTGAACACTGCCAGGGATGGGGCAACCACAGCTTCTCTGGGCACCCTGTGCCAGCGCCTCAGCACCCTCACAGAGAAGAACTTCTGCCTAATGTCTAATCTAAATCCACCCTCTTTCAGTTTAAATCCATTCCTTCTTGTTCAATCACTACATGTCCTCAGAAAAAGCCCCTCTCCATTTCTTGTTGGCCCATTTAGGTACTGGAAGGCTGCAATAAGGTCATCCTTCTGATGTTTTGGACGATGAGGGTATGTCTCATTCATTAAGACTTCTCTAAATAGAAAGGCTGCTACTTGATTCACTGGGCTGGTAGCAGGGTTAAAAACAGAATATGTATGCCAAAAACTCTTAAAAACTTGTACAAAATGTCTGTCTGGTTGTGCCCAGGTTCTGAGCCTCCTGTGGGAGACCATGACCTTCTCTTCTGCACAGGGAGCTTATGCTGGGAGCAAGGCCGGTCTGGCACCAAAATGACTCAAAGCCCTGGCCACAAATGAACAAATCCTGATGAAAATAAAAAGGCAGCAAAGAACACTCAAGAAGAAACAGCAGCTCCATTTCTTGTTAACTTTGTGCACTGAAGGAGCTGCTTGACATGGGACAGGAAAGCAAAACAACAGCAAGAACCTGGGGACATTCTCTCCCCACAATGTAAAAGGCTTCAGAAAATGCTGTCAGATCACTTTTCCCGTGCATCAGCCAACGATCTGGGAGGTATTTGAGATAATGAATGCAAGCTGTGGTGATCACCAAATGAATTCCCAAAGATAGGTATGCTCTGATAGCTCACCAAGGGCAGGGCCGGGGGCTGGGAAGAATTAGACTAAAACCAGCTTTATCAGATTCTGCCAGGAGCAACATTTTGGAGGAAATTAAAATAAATCCTTGCAGGTTTAGATTTCCACACATTAAGGATTATATGGAAAGTAAGTAAGCCCTTGTTCATCCTTTCCAACTATCTGAGCTGAAACATATGCTGGGTGAAATAAAACAGAAAAGCAACAGAGCCCTACAATGCTTTACACCCCCTTTTCTGTGAGAGGCTGTGCTCCTGCATGTCAGCAAACTTCTCCAACTATGAGCAGAGCCCAACCTTGCACCCTCACAGTTACATTTCAGTGTCCTTTAGTCTATATCAGCTCTTACTATAACTCACACTGCTGCTATCAGATGCTGAAATCACAGCCCTGTGACTTACATACCTTTGAGATCTCCCAAGGACACAGGACATGAGCAGACACACCACCAAGGAAAGCCTGGATCACTCCTCACCAGCTGAACCTTTACTGGAAGTCTTAAAATGCCTGAGTTGTGTGTGTTACCCAGCAATAGAGACTCTGTGGCATCCAAACTAACTTAATTATCTTCACAACAGCAAGGTATTTAGCAGGTAACTCCCTTGGCTTCAGTGAGACAGTCAACAAGCTTAAAACAAGGGTTCAGCTCCATGCTATGATTTCTCTAGTGGCTGCAGCATCTCAGGAGATGTTTAGGAAATGGTTTCTTTGAAACCTTTTTCGTTCCACAGATCTGTTTTAGCATGGTCTCATGTCCAGCTGCATTGGCATGGTAAGAAGTCCATGGCTGTGGGCTGGGAACATGGCAGGGAAGGATTCATCCAGCTGGGCTTTCCTCTCCTACCTTAATACACACAGCTGGGTGATTTTAGCTGGTACTAGGCCAGAAAATACATCTGATTTTTGTATATTTAAAAGGGAAGAGTGGTCTCTATATTCAAGGCAGGGCAGCTGGACCAGAGACCTGACCAAAACACACCAAAGCATTGCACTGCAGTTTGAAAGAAGCTTTAGAAATGCTTAATCAAAGCAGACTCCCCAGAAAAATGGGGGAGGATTAGAAAAAATACATGAACATTAAGGATTTTGGAGTGTGCAGTTCAAGTAGGTTTGCGAACACTGTCCAGAATCCCTATGGAAATGTCCCAAGGAGCCCACCCACAGGGCACCACTTGGTGGGCACAAGAGCAGGCTTTGCACCAGCATCCCCAAGGAGAGTTCCTCTCCCTGGGCATGGGTGACAAGGAACATCAATGCTGGCTTGCCCTGACTCTCTATTGCACATAGGGTCTCCATCCTCCAGCTGCTCTGCTCTCAGCTCTGCAGCAGAGACACAGAGTTTCCCAAGTTTCTCAAAGGAAAAGGTTCAACTGGATGTGTTGCAGCACCAGAGCAAAGAGGTTGGTGTGTCTGCAGCCCATTCCTCCAGCAGCACAGGCTGCCTGGAGAAAAGGATGATCTTGGGTTCTTTAACTCCTGCAAGATTTAAAGCCCTGTCAATACACAATTTCCCTGATCTAGGAAACCTCACAAGATATATGGGAGAAAAGCAGGTAACTGCAGCAGGAGAAGTCTTGCATCTCTCCTTCTATGGCATCCACTTAGTAAATAGCACCTTCTCCCCCTCTTTCACCTGCCCTATTGTTAGATCCCACACAAAGATTTAACCAGGTACAGAAAGCAGCAGGGCTGTGAGCGCACAGAACTGCCTTAAAAGCTGCATCCCTGCCCTTTTCCATGCTATTGAACACCAAACAAGCAAAAGCCTTCAAATGGCCACTGCAAGTCTCTCCAGGGAGTGGGGGGTTAGATGGCATTTCCTCAAATCAGGAGGAGGTGTGTGAGCTATCCAAGGACACTGGTATAAAGGCATGTGGAAGGCATTGATGGAGCCTATTTTCCATGCTGTGGCATTTTAAAGAGAGTAGCAATTAAAGCAGCAAGCAGCCCAGGCTAACTGACACTTCATATTTTAGTGAACAGTTGTATTATAATGCCATTTTATAACTCCCATTTAAAGAATGGGATTTTCCAGTATTGGATGGAGTGAACCACAGAGGTCTCTGAGGAATGCCAGCCCTATTTCACAGGTGTGTATCACACCAGGGGTTTGTAAGAGCACTCGGCTGCTGGTTTTATAAAGACAAATCCTGACTCAGTGCCGTAGGGATCAAATATTGTCAGCCTGCAGACAGTCTTGAGCATCAGACACATTTTCATCTATGCTGCTGGCTCACTCAGCTCCCCTGTGAGCCAGTAAAAATTAAAACATGAATAGAGCATTAAGTGCCTCTGGAACAAGACCAACTATGTCATTTTTCCTTAGTGACTGCACAAATCAGTCACCAGGAAAGTTAGAAACACAGTAAATATCTTTGTGCTTAGTGTCCCTCATCATCACACATCCTTGTTTCTAAATGCTACAACCCCTAGGATCTGAGCAACAGCAATTATTGCAGTTTGGGGTATACAGTGTGAATATGGAATATGGACAAAACCACACACAGACCTCCCAGCTTAGGGATCTGCTTGGAGATGCTGAACCTCACAGCTCATCCTTGTGTTCCTACTCTAACCTGGCTCCTGCAGTCTGATGCATATTTCAATTGCTGCACTCACAGACAGTGCTTTGGGAGACAAATGTTCCCAACTACTGCCCTTTTATTTAAAGCTTTATTTCTCTCTTGCGTGCGTGAGCATGTGCATATGTGCATGTATAAGAGGTCTGCGGACTTCATGAAGCCAGCAGTCATGGATGGGCCACACCTGATGACATGGAGACAAGCCAACCATTGTTGAACAGCAGTCCCACCACTTGTTCAAGTTCAGGCCAGCTGTGCACAGCCTAAAAATGACCATCTCACTGAGAAAATGTGTAAGGAGGGACCTGTAAAAAGGCAACCATGGAGGCATACCAAATGCAGCCAAATGGCCAATGTATTTCTTTGAGAGGAGAAAGGCAAGTATCTTATAGTAAGTTGGGACAGAAGCATGGGTTGGATGGTAAGAAACATCAGTGAATAGTAACAGATTTACCTGCTCTGAGTGTGAAGGTGCACTGAGGAACTTGGGAAAAGATGCATGATTTGGGGAGGGGGAGGAGTTTAAAGATACAAGAAAATAACCTTCCTGAGTCTAACCACTGGTCCGGCTCCTGGCAGTAGCAATAGGAGAGACTGTTGAGGGAGAGCAGATGAACTGCATTCTCTGCGGTTCATCATGCTGGTACCTCCCCAGCCTTTGGTCACTGAGTTAGGGAGGTTAGAGGGGACACTGCTGCCCAGTCTTTCGCTCCTCCATCAGATTAAAAGACACTACATTTAACTACCAGGTCAGATCACAACAGGTGCAAAGACTAATGGATGCCTGCATGGAGGAGCGTGGATTGTAACAGCTGAGCATTAAGTTGCAGGAAATCAAGTCCTGTGAGGCATGGATGCAGCAAAGCATTTCAGCGCAGGCTCAGTGTTAAGCACACAGTGCCACAGGGTCTGATGGGCTACAATGCTTGTTGTCCTGCTCATGGAGCATCAACACTATCAAACAGGAGACAGCAGGACCGATAGCAACAGTATACCTATATAGTTCTCATTTAAGGAGAAACAGGACTAGCAATGAAAGATGGTAATGATAAGCAAACAACAAAATAGAGAGGAAAATAAAAAGTGGAGATTTTAAAGTAGCAAGGGAGGAATAAAGTGGTGCTTCTCTAATAGGCAGCTGGGTACCACTGGCTTCACCCACCTGTAACTGTGGCTCTGAGCCTTGGCAGGGATGGTGGACACTGAGCTGAGGAAAAGAGCTGCAGGAGCATCCATCACTGCTGCCCCAGAGGAGCAACAGGGTGAAACTCTTCAAACAAAAACCCCAACTGCATTTACCCTCTGGGACAAGCTCTGAGAAGGGCAGAGGCAGTGAACAGGTAGATTCCCATCTATGACCCAGGGATGTGCATGTTTGGGATGGATGTGGAACTGGGCACAGGTGGTGGGATGCTCTGGATGGGTGTCACACAGCAGGGAGCATAGGAAAGGGCTGAAATGGGTCTGGTTTGCTTTTTGTTAACAAAAGCAAAGAGGGATGCACTGTCAAAAGCCTTTTTCTGACTGGGAACCAAAGCAGACAACTTGTTGCCTTTCATCAGCACATCGAACAGGGGGGTCCCTGGAGTCAGTATGTCTGAGTGATCCTGGAGAGGAGGCAGCCGGGAACTCCAGAGGGACAAGAGCCTTGGTGAGCCAGCCTAAGCATACAGTAAACAGCTCTGAGATGTAGACAGCTTCAGACAGATGGCTGGGGATAGCCATAGGCTACCAAGTTCTCATTTTGGTCTGGATGAGCTTTATTAAACCTTCACTAAGGCATCTATTTCTACATGTTTTTCTAAAAGCATGCGAGCCACCCACTGCCTCCCTCTGCCTGTATTATGGGTGCTGGGATCATTCATGCAGCCTTCGCATTTATCCTTCCCCCACAGGCTCTCAGGGTAGGACTGGTTTTGTTAGTTTTCTGGTAATAGCTGACACTACAGAGAAATACAGACTTGCTGTTGAAGTCTCAGAGCCATCATCATGTGAATGAAATACAGGAAAAGCAATGTGAATCACTGAGTGACTGAAGGGTTCAGCATGCCTATCACTTCATTTTCAAGGCTGGCTTTGTTATTGCAAAACATGTGTAAAGAATCATACAGCAGCTCAGTAATGCTGCTGTCACAGCAAATTTGTTTTCTGCAGAAGAGAGGAAGACAACAGCAGAGATATATACACTTGCAACCAAATCTGCCGCTGGTTATCACTTCTGCCTTAGCAAGAGCCAACATCCTGCCTGCTACAAATACTATCAGAACAATGACATGGAGAATATTGCTGTTGAACAGCCTATTTTCAGCCAGGGAATGGGGAAGGCATTTCATAAACAATGTGTTGGAGCTTTGACAGAACTAAATACAAATAACCTGAACTTTCCACTGACACCAATGTTAAGATTAACATTCCTGAGCATCAGCTCCCTGACACAGATGTGGTCCAGGCAGTTTCCCCCGAGGTCAAAGCCCCATCATTGCTACCTACATCCCTGCATGCAGCCAAAGAGCCCTGCAAAGCTGTCAATACCACCAGCTTCCAGCTAAATACAGCAATGTTGTCCTAACCCAAACCTGAATTCACATTTGACAATAACAGAGTTTGGAGCTTAGCCAGATAATATTCTAATTATTTTATGCCAAGCTTCCAATTCTTCATTGTTAGATCAAAAGGCCCTCAAAAACTAAGACAGCAGCATCTCTGTCTTATCAATAAAGAGCTGGGAAGCACACACTGCCATTTTGCAGGCACAAAGAGCTTCACAACCATTGCATTAGCAGCTAGAACTTTTGATACCCAAGAATGGTAAGTACTTGCCAAAGCAGATTACTTTTGAAATTGTAAGACTCTTCTGAGAGAAAAACCCCAAACCCCAAACAGACAAGAAAATAAACAAATTAAAACCCCACCAACCCATCTTCCACAAGTCAAAGCCAAATGATCACCATCCCAGCGCATTGAAGCCCAAACGACTCATCCAATTGACCCAAGACAGGGTGCTGTGTGATATAACTGTTTTACCTGATCTGTGCCCATTTTCTAACTCGGAAGGAATGAGAAGCCCACAACGAGTTAACTCTGCATTATTCATAAATAGTATCAGAATACAGTTGGACATTATGGTAACCTCAAAATCTCACATGGATTATTGCAAGGAGCAAATCTGCTCCCAGAGAAATGGGTTCAGCCTTGGGTTCTAAGTGAAGAGATGGGTAATGCCCTCTGTGAACATCTTCCTCGTTCTGGAGAACATGGCAAGATGTCCCTCGGTATTCAAGAGCATGCATGGAGATCTACTTTCATACCACAGGGCATTCAGAGGAGGAAAAAACACTCTCTGTATCCTGGTGGCAGTTTCTGCATGTTTTCTAAAGCATTATTTTAATAAAAAGATCAGGTCTATCACATGTTGTACAAATGTAGAGTGTTTTAATACATATTCTTAAATAAGCAAGGAAATGAAAGTATCACCTCCTCTTAGTCCTCTTTGAACACACATTAAAATGACAAGGCATCTCACTAGTCTCCTGTTATAAAATTATCATTTGCATACAAAAATCCATTTATTCACTTAATTATCTCTTTAAAACCTGGACTTAACCAGCCAGATAAAAATCACTTCTTTACTGTGTAAATTCCCAGTGGAATTTCACCTGAGGACTGTGGGTGCTGGACTCTTCAGACTCTCTCTGCTTTAATTTGTATGTATTTTATAGTACTAATTTCACTGAAACTTGAGTAAAGCTGAGCCAATGTGATGCTTGCAAGAAATTCGTTATCCAAACTTTGTAATTTATATACTTTTAACTGTGTTTAATTATTGAGAATGACAGTTTCTGTTGGAGAACACAGCAAGTAAATGAAAAGCAAGTCAAAAGATGGAACATCGCAGTAGCATTTCAGAAAATTTAGTAAAAGTTACCAAAACTATGTATATGATCTTAATTTAGCAAAAGACTCAAGAAATCATTATACAAATTCATTTATGATTACATTCTATTTGTCTTTAATTTTCACTGTTCAACATTAACATTAAACATCGTAAATGTATGCAATATTTATATAAAATTAAATAACAATATTGGAAAAATAAATACACTTTTACATAAATACATAAATCCACACCGCTGAAAAGTTTCAGCTAATACTATACTCTTGTTTCAAAAGTGACCAAAAAATATGGTAGTGACACTCCATCCCAACAGATGAAGTATGTACAGCTGACAGAATGACGTTTGCAACCGATGACAGAGCTAAAGCAAATCCGGGTGATACCACACTAAAGAAAGTAAAATTTGGATGTTACTACCTACAGTAGTAGCACGAGGTAGACATACATGTGGAGTGGTCTGCAGGAGGGACACGGAGCCCTGTTGGCCCCATAGGTACAATTCAGTTTTCAAACAGCTCTTGGGTCCCCTACATCAGAGCCAAAGGACACCTCGGTATTAAGACTGAATCAAGTCACTTTGTGGCAGTGATGGGGCTCAATTCTGCAGCCCCTTCCCTGCGGGAGCCCCATAGGTAGATGGGAGGAGATGCTGCAGGCAGGGAAGGATGTCTCTGCCCTCTGATTGCCTGACATCCCACCCTCTCCCGGGAGACCGAGCAAGGATAATTCACCAAGGCTAATACGAGTGAAGTCAAAGGGATTTTTCCTAGGTAGAAAAAGAACAACCAGAAACCAAACCATGAGGACTGCACCCTGCATTTCCAACAGAGAGGAGTGGGTGCAGCCCCAGAGCCTGCTCCTGAACAGCTGCGAAGAGGCTGAACGCTGAGCGACACCAAAACGCAACACAACTCTGTCCACACTTTTGGTTCTTGCAAATGGTCCAGCACAGGGAACAAAAGGTTGGCAGCAACTCCCAGCTAGTAATTCCACTGGGAAGACAGCGCACGGGTCGCTAGCTCTGCTTAGCTCACCTCGCTCATTTTTAGCACCAATTATATCAGCATACAAGTGATACATTAGCACCTCAAATGAAGTATTTCAGATCACTGTCCCTTGTACTGGTTGAAGCACCGTTTAAACGCCAGTTCAGCAGTTTGATGGCTATTGCATAGCTCACTGAGGTATGGTAAGGATATTGAGGAGTGGTACTGAAGGCACCCACAGAAACCAGTGTGGTTACATTTTAGTAAGATGACTTTTCAAACCATGACAATTAAAGAAGTCCAATACATTACAAACAGGCCTCTTTTTTTTTTTTTTTTTTTTTGCATATAAAGTGCTTTTAAGTCAGATTAAGTTTTTTTTTAATCTTCTTCAAATGCTTTTATAACAAAACACGCAATAAAGGTTGACATTTGTTTGAAAGCCACTCCAGAACTGGCAGGTTTGTGGTTTCCAGTGCACCAGGAGCATTCCAAGCAGCACTCACCCTTGTACAGGGCTCAGCCCCGATGCACACTGGGGCTCTGTGCTGAGCAGAAAGTGCTGCTCTGGGCAGGGTGCGTTTCAAAGCTGCAGGGCTCACAACAGCATCCCAGCCCTGTGGTTCAGGGCTGCTCCTGCCCTCACAAAAACGTCTCTGTAGCAGACTCCTCCAGCGGCAAAGGAGCACCAGAAGACACCTCTGCTTCAAACACTATTTTGTTATTAGAAAACTCCCAGGGCTTTTAAGCCTTTCACCACCTTGCTGATCTAATGATTTCTAGAGCAGAAGCTGGAGATCAGGCCAGACAACAGGTCTCCAGAACCAGAGATGCACAAGAATAGCTTACAGGTGCGTTTGCACAGTACATCACACTCATATATACACAGGAACAGAAACAAAAGCAAAGGTGTGACTGCAAATGTCCTTCTATATAGCTGTGTGCGCAGGCAGGTAGGGACATACACACACATCTATACACACTTGTACATGCTTGGGAGTCTATGCAATTTAGACAGATTTTCCCCTGTCATCTTGCTTTTGGTAGAGAAAACACAACTGGGTAAAGCAGGAGGTGCACAGTGCAGTATTACCATTAAATACCAGAACAATTTAACTTCAATGGCAATGTACTGCTTAAATGCCAGATTTAAATCCATATGCAAAGAACTCCATCAGAACCAAGACTCATAATGCACAGCACTCGAACAATGTAATAACACAGACAAAGGTGGCTACCTAGCAGGAAGTGCCTTTCATATTAAAGGACTTGAGTTCCCCTAATGTAAGCCCTTCCTGAACAGTTGTTATTCTGAATATATTGTCAATAATCCTCTTTAAGTGCAGTTTTAAGACACGAAGCATTAGCACCTTGGTTTGAAGCAAATTAAATCTGTTGTTACAGGATATCCACAAAACGGTTCACAAAGAGAAAGAGTTTATGGTCGTACCGAGCTCCAAGGACCAGCGCTCCAGGCAGCATCTCTAGGACAGTCCTGCACATTGCACTGCTCTCTGTCTGGTGGCTTGTCAAGGATTTCACAGCTCAGATCTGTAAACCTTTCTCCATTAGGGCGCTGGCACACCACCAGTCGTGTTCTTGTTCCTGACCCACATGGCTTTGTGCACTGGAAGTCAGCAAAGGACAGAGCAATCACTGCCTGGGTAGCACAAGCACTGCTGACCAGTCATGCTAAGCACTACCACCTCCTGAGACCCAACAGTTTTTTCTCTTCCCAACCAACCCACTCTGGCCAAATCCCCTCCACCACAAGCTGCATGTCGTCAGACAGGCATCAGCTACTTCAGCTTCTCTCTTCCCAAAGCTGTTCATGCTGCTCCACAACGTGATATTGGAGGTTAACATCCTAATTGTTCATCTCAAATTAATTTGCAGAAGGGAGCAGTGTTTTTATTACAAAAACACGCCTTCAGTTAAACTTCTCTTAAAAAGAAAATCTCATTTTTCACAGAATTTGCTTTTGCCTGGGAAGAAAGTTACCCCATGACAAATGGAAAGTGAAACACCACCAAGCAGTTGCTGGGGCCCACTGATTTATAAAAGCCTGCCTTTCAAGCTCCAACCTTTCTAATAAACATCACCACAATATCCCCCCTCTTCTCCCATTTTTCAGCCAACCCCTAATGAAAGCCTTCCCCCGCGCAAGATGAATGCTGCACTCACCTCTCCCCAGTTGCCATAAGCCCACTGAGGACAGGGGCCAGATTCGCACGATCTCTGCTCCACGGGTTTGCTTTTCTCATCGCAGTTATTTGCGGTGTATCCGTTTTCATCTTGGCACACCACGACCCGCCGCTGGAACCCCCCCGCACACGTGCTAGAGCACTGGAAGACACAATTGCCCATGGCTTCGTTGAGTCCAGGAATAATTTTGCATTCCCAGGTTCTTCGCAGTGCCTTGCACCGTGGGAATGCACCGCTAGAAGTCTAATACAGCTAACAGGCATTATTAACTTCAAAACCCCACTATTACTAATAGCAGTGCAATGACTTAGGTGCTGACTAAGCAAAGAAAATAAACACAAGCCTAGCTTTAAGCAGGTGAGTAATCTCTACTGCCTTTAATGCAGTGTTTAACATCCCATTTATGTTTAATTCCCTTCAGGGACTTCCATGATAAAGCATTGCAACTGGTTGGGGTGAGACGAACTGGCATTAAGGCTCTGCTGTGCTTTGGCAACAGCTCTGCGCAGCCATGATACAGTCAAGAAGCACAGGCTGGCCTTTGCCTCACGGAAAATGATGCCATTAGCTTTCTGACTAGTGAGTCTTGGAGATACAAAGTGTGAGAAGCAGTGCTTGTGCCCTACTGCAACGCTTGTGTAAGCAGAGAGCAGGCACCAGTGAGAAAGGTCTCTCTCTTCCCTATGTGCTGACTTTAACAAAAACATGGAATAGCCCAGGGAAAAAAACAAAACCTTAGCAATAAGAAAATGAGGTCACTTACAGCACCCCAGGGACCAATCCTCCACTGATTGCCTCCTGGTATATGTGCACGGTTTCTGTTCAGGCTGCCTCCAGGGTGCACTTTCAGGCGATGATCTGGATAGAGGAAAGGGTGGATGGGCCTGCCGTAGTCATGGCTGTTTGGATGACAAGGAGACATGGAGCAGTCTTGCTCAGTGGCAGGGAGGTCGTCTGGATCGCACTCACTCCTATCCACCAGCTGGTCACTGTAATCCATGCAGATCACTTGTCGCATTGCCTTACCTTGACCACAAGTCACTGAGCACTGAATTACAGTGGGAAAAGGAGACATGGTCACATTTCCAGCTTTGAAAATCAGACAACTATTGCTAATAACCAACAGCAGAAAGCTTTAATCTCCCCACTTATAAAAGGGCAAGTGTGACATTAATGAAACACTAATGAAATTAATTAATTTCCAGCAACGAGGACTACAAGGCTCTCATGCAAGAGACAGCACAATGCTTACAGAGCTCCACTCCAAGGCTTTCCACTGCCCGCATGGTGTCACGGTACACATTTCTGTGGCTGATGGCTTCGGGAGGTGGAAACAGGCTGACTCATCGGCCACAGAGCCCTGGTCATCCCGACAGCTGACGTATCTCATTCGAGTACCCTTCCCGCATGTTGCGGAGCACTAGGGAAGAGCGACAAGAACTCCACTAGAAACTTTCCTGATTTATGTTACAAGGGCTTTGGAATGAAAAGTTGGTCAAATGCTCTTAAGAATATCACATTGCCTACTGTAAAATAATGCTGAAAGTATTAAAACCACATGCTTACCGGTGTCCAGGATCCAAATCTCCACTGCGTCCTCTGAATGCCTGATAGGGATCTCTTGGCTTCAGGACTATTTGGATGGGGAGGACATGCTGCTATTTCACAGTCCTGTATGTGAAATACATGAGGGAAAAGAGGGAAATGAAGAACTTGCAGAT
Organism: Coracopsis vasa; assembly: GCA_026283785.1. Lineage (NCBI taxonomy): Eukaryota > Metazoa > Chordata > Aves > Psittaciformes > Psittacidae > Coracopsis > Coracopsis vasa. Next base: position 29,296 of record JANHGB010010710.1, read on the forward strand.
GTTGCAGTTAAACCACCTCCTCTTCAATGTAATTATGAACAACACACAATGTCTTGAAAATGTGACCTGTGTGCTTGTAGGTTGGCAAGCTTTCCCTCATGTCCTGTTGGTGAATCAGCAAAACTTGGTATCAATACCCCCAGGGCTTCATATGTGGGAGCCTCAGTGGACTTTTGACTTATTAGGAACTCTACAAAAAGGATCCCTATAAGTATGTGCCATCTCCATGCATTAAAACCAGATGTTTTTGAAGCAAAAGATGAAAAGTTCATTAAGAGACTTTCTGGTTCTGGTATGAACACACATCTGCAAATCAGCAACTTTATCTCCCTTCAAAGCTCCCTTCCTTCAGCACAAGACCTGCAGCACACTTAATAAAGGTTAAGCTACTGAGCTGATTGTGACTCTTTGATTCTCTGCAGCCCACCAGACCACCTATATCCATACACACATTCACCACACACAAAGCATGCAAGGTTTTGGGGATGGTCGTGTCCTTCTGCTCAGCCTTGGTACAGTGCCTGACAGGAGGGCTCTGGGCCTCCTGGGAGGTCTGGTGACAGAAATGATGAATAGCCATGATTTCACTCCATGAGCCTATGGGTAAGTCATTGCCAAAAAGGAAATTAATACTGATTGTCACCACGAGAGAGAGAGCAGCTCTGGACAAATGGCATCAATGATTTCCGCATTGCTGTGATTTTACTTACACTGGAGATGTGCATGCCAAATGATGGCTGATGACAAGTGGGTTTGTTACCCCTTGACTACAGTATCTCCAGACATAGCAAAACCAGCCCTTTACTAAATGTTGTGGCCCTAGTCAAACTTTATTATGAGGGTGCTGAGGCACTGGCACAGGTTGCCCAGAGAAGCTGTGGCTGCCCCATCCCTGGCAGTGCTTAGGTCTAGGCTGGACAGGGGCTTGGAGCAACCTGGTCTAGTGGAAGGTGTCCCTGCCCACGGCAGGGGATTGGAACTGGATGATCTTAAGGTCCTTTCCAACCCAAACCATTCTATGACTCTATGATTCTGTATGTCACACTGGACTAAAGCTGGGCAAGGCATCAGCACTACAACTCTCCTAGATTACAGACAGATGGTAATTTTCTGTTTTATTCAACTCCTTCAGATACCTTGGACACATCCTTTGCTTGAAATGGGAATTTACATGTCTGCTTCCAAGTACCAGTGAACATAGCATGGAAAAGTCTCTTCAGCAAATTTACAATGGGTGCAACATTTCTCAATTCATCTGGCCCACGGGATGTATCTGGAACTGTAGCTGGCACATTATATTGTCACATGCAGCGGACAAGAAATGATGGCCCCTGGCCATGATTTGGTACCACACAGCAACAGACCTGCAGCCAAGTGAGCCCAGGCTGCAGCCAGGCAAGCCAAAGGAGATGTCTGCTGTGTTAAGACCCCAACCTCTGAGGCTAGTGAGTCCTGTCTCATTTTATCCTTCTGGTCTCTGGTTTTCTTCCCATGTACATCTTCTGCTGCTTCTTTAGCTCATGAGCTCTTAGTGACCAGCTTCAGCTCTGAATCTGCACAGACCCTCACACACCCCATCCTATGACTAGAGCTCCATGGATACAAGCCATAAGGAAAGTCCCACAAAGTCCTGATGCCCTCACAAGGAGTTATCTTTTCGGAAATCTGGTGTTGCAGAGTGTAAGGTTAACCACGTTAGGAGAGGGTCTGGATGGAACCCCCTGAATATAGCTTCTCTGTCCCATTTCTACCATAACAGAGTGCTGTGCTACACCTTTTCAATGGCTGAGTAGAAAACTAAGATACTGCTCCGCATGGACTGGCATTCAGAGCCCTGAAACTGCAGCTGGAGTACCTCCATACACATACTGTCAGAAGATGGAGACAGGATGGCAGAATTTACCTGGGTATCTGTTGGCCTGGTTGCAGCATTACACTCATTATCATCCACCACTGACACGTAGGTGCCCACAACACACTTCACCGCTCTCATCTGGTAGCCTTGGCCACAAGTTGTCGTGCACTGGGAGACGACAGATGGGAAAAAGAAGAGCTGGGTCTGAGTAGCTGCTTCCAGTAGACAGTATTAATCAGCCCAGCCTGCGTTTAGGCACGCAGCACAAGCAGCAAAAATAAAACACAGCTTCCCTTCTGGTTTCTCTTCACTTCATGCATTTCAGCTTTAAATTAGGTCAAAGTTTTAACTTGCTGTGCCCACCACAGCCTCGCATGCTTCACTTGCTTCCTTGGGAATGAAGGTGCGAGCATTTAAATGATTAACTTTGCTGCACACAGTAAATCACAGTCTGGTAGAACCGGTATCATATCCTTTAAAACCAGTTGTTCAGCCCCATGGTAGCATAAGCAGCTAATGAATAATTTTGCTGATGGGAAATCAGTCCTACTGGGACAACTGGTCTGGGTTTGTTGCTGTGTTTTTAAGTCAAGAGCTAACAGCTTTGTGGAAAAGGATATGCCAGAACACTCTGGGAGAAATGAGCAACTTGTATTCTAACAGGGAAAAGACCACTCACCAACCCAGAAACTGGAAAACATTAAAAGCAACAAAAGCTATTCAAAGGGAGCAGCTTTGCTGTGAAAATTAGGTCATGTATTTACATGCCTAAATATGGATTTAAAAGTGTAACCTTGGAAACCCTTTTTTTTTGACAATCACAGCCAATTTAGTATGACAAAGATTAAATTTAGCACAAAGGGCAGGTACTGTTACTGCTGCCCATCTGCTGAACCCAAGTGAACAGAGGGCTGTTTTGCTGTGCAAGTCAATTAATGTAGTCAATGCCTTTGATTTTGGATGAAGGGATAGTACCCAGCCTCAGCCATCAGCACCCTGGTCCTATGGACCAGGAAACTCCGTGGTACCTGGCCCCATGGCCCCACTTGCCACGAAGCACACTCCTGCTGCTGGCATGTATGCACTGACTCCGGCTTCGTTTCAGGATCACAAAATCTGTCATTTAATCGATCTTCTCCGAACTGGCACCAGGTCTGGCGGTGTTTGTGCCCCTTTCCACAGGTCACCAAGCACTGCGAGGAGGAAAGCACATGTTCAAGTGGTGCTGGGGCTGCGCTAACAGCTCAGCATCAGCCCTAGCCCTGGAGACCCACTGCATTCACTGCTTACAGACCCTGTGCACTGAAAAACATGTCAGTATCTTTTATTGAGACAGGATTGCTCTCAGGAGCTGGTCCAGCACAGAGGTTGAAGCATGGAGAGCACAGCCAGGCTGGGACTCTTCAGCACAGGCAAAGCAAGACCACAAAGGCACTTGACTTCCAGCTGCATTGAGACATGGAGCAAAGTCCCAGCACTGCCTTGTGGGGCACAACATGAGGCAAAGGCTTGCAAGAAGGCTTGTTCGGGTTCCGAGTGTGGATGTTAAGGGTCTCAGCTCATATGTGCTTGTCATGATGGCAGCTCAACCCAGAAGAGATATTTTGCAGAGAACAATCCCTGTTCCCACTCAATTGCTGTCATTATTTTCTTAAAGAATGTGATTCATAGAACCAAGAACCATTTGGCCTCAAAGGTGACGAGCAGCTTTTGAAGACTGCTCACCAGGATCCCAGCTCCTGCTGCAGAGAAAAGCCTATCAAGATGTGGCTGTGTTGCATTGCAAGGGACACCAGCAGCAGTGAAAAAAGTAATGCTAATAAACAGCAGGCAGAAGGCTGAGCAAAACATTAGTAGGGCAAAATCCTGCCCGCCAGTGACAGCCAGAGCTGCGAGGGCTCATGAGGACAATCTCAAGTGAAAATGAGCATTTTTCTTCCCAAATATGTGCAGGAACCATGGAAAAAATGGGTAGAAATTACTGCAGGGTGGAGAGGAATTAACCCCTGTGGCTTTGCAGGGAGGGAAACAGCCACTTGATCAGTGACCTTGCTGCCTGTCTCAAGCCTCCCTGTGTTCAGGCTTGGGGAGACCTTCTGCAGGAGGCACGGTGCCACCATGCCCTGGGGTACAACAAAACACCATGGATGAGCAGGGACAGAGATGTCTCTTTGCGTGCACCATCCCCTCAGTGTGCGCCCACCTTGGGTGACCAGCACCTACCTCGGACCAGTCGCCAGTCTTCCACTGGGGGCATAAAAAGTCGCTGCATCGCTGCACTGTCAGCTTCTCCTGCTGACTGCACTTGCTGTCATCCAGGACATCATTGTAGGTGTTCACACACATGGCTCGCCGCCGCCGGGTGCCCCCGCCACAGCTCTTGGAGCACTGGGAAGGAGAAACACTGAGTAAATACTTTCTGCCACTCTATTATGAACTGAGAGCATGTTTATGGCCTTCACCTCCTTTGCAGTCAAGACTGCGAAGAGACTGCAGAAAAGCTCTGGAAGAACAATCTGTACTTTAAGTAACAGGCTGCTACTTTATATATTCCTTTAAAAAGCCAATCTTGCTAAGCTTCATAAAAGCTCATGGCAATGAGTTTCACAAACTCATTCTGGGTTATAACCCCTTTATTACTTTTACAACTGTTGCCTTTCAGTTCTACCAAATGGTTGTTGCTCATCCTCATTTTAGCAGAGATTAATTCCCTCTAACCAGCCAGAACCCCCCCATCACTGTGCCCTCCCTGAAAAGCCCCAGGCTCATCATTCTCTTGGTCCCAGGCCCGCACTCAGGAATTTCCTTGTTTATGGAAGAGCTAAAAGCTATAAAGGATAGAAATTTCAGAAGTCCTCTACTGATGATAATATGTCCTGCCCATTCCTGGCAGTGGTGCTGGCTTTCATGGGAGAAGTGTCCAAGGTCAGGCTGGACAGGGCTTGGAGCAATCTGGTCTAGTGAAAGGTGTCCCTGCCCATAGCAGGGGGTTGGAACTGGATGAGCTTTAAGGTCCCTTCCAACCCAAACCAGTCTAGGATTCTAAGACAGCCAGCAGAGCTTTAACATATTGAAAGCAGACCTTGGGATGCTTAAAAGCATAAATTAGTTGAAGGAAATAAGGAGTAATAAGGGAAATAAGTTGAGGAAAATAAGGAGTACCAGACTGATTTCAACTATAGCATCCTCCAGGAAAAGCAACGAAAGCAGAATCACTGTGGCCAACTCTTATACAAATGCTGCTTGCAAACTAAACAGCCTGACACATCCCTGTACAAGAAAAAGACCGTGTTCACCGTACCACTGAGCATCTCTTACCTCAGTCCAGGCTGAATATCGCCACCCTCCCACGTTACAGTCTCCAGTACACTTCTCCCTTGTGCTGGGCTTGGGCTGGCTGCTGCAGAACCGGTCGTCAACCTTCTCTATCTTCCCCTCCAGCCTGATGTACTTGGAGCAGTAGATCTCCAGGGTGCGGTACCCCAGCCCACACTGGGCCGTGCACTCGCTCTTCCTCGCGATATGCCACCTGAGCCGAGGAGAGCAAACATCAGTGATGGGGCTCTGGGACCCTGCAGGTAATGTGCTAAAGGGTGTTTGATGCAAATAAGTTAGGCTCAGGTTGCCCAAAGAAGTGGTGAATGCTCCATCCCTGGCAGTGTTCAAAGCCAGATTGGACAGAGCCTTGGGTGACATGGTCTAGAGTGAGGTGTCCCTGCCCATACTAGGTGGTTTGGAACTGGATGATCTTAAGGTCCTTTCCAACCCAAACCATTCTGCAATTCTATAAATAAGAAATATACACCCTTGAACTGGAAGTTTGGCTCTTTGTAATACTTCCCAATGTTTTCAGGTTCCCAAAACTCTAAGGCAATCAATGCTGACATTGCTCCTTGCAGAAGGAGCTGTCACTAGGTCCCTCTCACAGGCAGCAAACCAAACCTGTGGGACCATGCAAGGTGGCCTTGGGGAGTCCATGGCCAAGCAAGGAGCAGTGCTTTGAAGGCTTTCCACCCCATGTGTCTTGCAGGGGTGTCACCTTGGCCTCTAAAAACTAAGAGCTGAAAAATACAGCATCATAAAACAATCTGCACAGGCTTGAAAGGCACTTCCCATGGCAGGATGTCTGTAGAATAGTTTCAGCTACTCGAAGTGTGAGTGAATGACTTGCTCCAAGACACACCAGCCTCAGAGGTGTCAGTGGGGATTAGAGATTTTCCTTGTGGACACACAGATTCCTACCCTGCTGCCTCCTTCCCAAGATGGAATGGCCTCACCCCTGCTCCACATCATCTCTGGCAAGAGATGCTGGACATGTGGCCTGATCTGGCGAGATGTCAGAGACCATGGAGTCAACAGGAGTTGATGTCTCCTGAGGAAGGAGGTGCTGGGCACCCCTGGGGAGCAAAGAGCCTTGCTCTTAAGCCGAGAGAGCAAACTTCAGCACAGCCAGGAGAAGAATAAGATTAAGGGGATTTGGAGTCAATAGCTCCTGAATAGCGGGAGCCCTCACATCCCTGCCTGCTTTCAAACTCCTGCATTTGCCCTTCTCAAGTTTCCAACCTGTTGCAATGGCAACAGCTGTTACCTCGACAACCCGACCTACAGCCTCTATAGAGCCCCTACAGAGAGCCCAGGCTTGAAGACAGACAGAGAAACCCCTTGGGAAACACGGCCTTCTGAATTCCTTCACCAGCATCCGTTTAATGCCACCATATTTAAGTTCCAGAAAGGAAAACAGATTGCTTTTTAAAGGAAAACGGGTTGTGATGATTTAGGCCATGCTCTATCAATTCCAGCTCACCAGGAGTTGTCTGGGGACAGCCCCAAACCTGCTCCACACTTAATCCTTGCTTTCAGCAAACAGTGATAAATCCAAGTCTTAGTTACTCTTTTGGTTTGAGCATGTGTTTTTCCCTCTTTGCAGGCTGTTTGGAGGATCGTGCTGAGCATTTCTGATTCAGACGGATGCAAATTTCAAGGCATAGGGAGATTTTTCAATATTAGGTGATTTTTCTTTCTTCTTTTTTATAGTTAGCACTGATTAATCCAACAAGAGAAACGTGAAAATGTAGAAAAGTGCCTCTCAAAACACAGCTGGTGGATGTCAATCCCTCTTGGTTGACAAAGAGGCAACTGCTAATCCTTTTCTTTTTCTTCTAGATTTAATACAGGCTGGTAAGAAAAGGAATTCTGGTGAGAGGAAAAAGGGAAGAGGAGGAAACAACAATAAATGTATGACGTAATGTATAGACACAGATGAGTAGAGTGCACCTTAATTCACATTCTGTGCTACAAGGCTCCGTGATGGGGTCAGGCTGGGGAATTCGATCGCATCGCTGGTCCGACACCGTGAGCTGATCTGACTCTCTTGTACACACGGGTTTCCTCTTTCGTTCTCCTACACAGAAAAAAGGGCACGTTGTTTGAGTCATATAGGAAAGCAATCAAATCAGTTATTTCTCTTAGCCCTTTTATAGCAGCACTTAAGAGATGTTTAATTATGCGTTTAAATCTCTTTCAGAAACAGGGAAGGGGTTAAGATTATAAGAAGAGCAGCAGGGGGTTAACACAGATAAGATGATGCAAGGGCAAGGATGGGCACTGTGTATTTAGCAGGGTCAGCACTGGCAGGGGGCAACAACTGGATGTCAGACCCCAAACCAGACCCTGATGCCCTTTGCTGCCTTAGTAGATGCCACGTAACTTCTCCTGTGCTTGATCTCACTCAAGTGCAAACGAGGTTGCCAGGCTCACTTAGCTCAGAGGCGCTGTAAAGATGCCCTGCTCTGAAACCAAGAAGCAGCAAAGCAGTGCTACAAAGCCTTGTACAACATTATCTACTACTACAGGGAAACAATCACACCCATAATGTGAGAATCTCAAAGAAATCAAACAGAGAGGGATTTGACAGCACTGCTCAGATCCCAGACAAATCCAGGACAAAACAGCCTTCCCAAGCACCCACCTTGGCAGAGTTTACTGCAGGGCTGCCACGGGCCATACGCATTCCAGTAAAACTGCTGAGGTTTGTCCTCAATGGGGATATTAAACGTGTAACGAACGTCAGGATTGTACAAATTGCCCACTGATAAAACCTGAGAGGAAAAAAGATGAAGCAGATAAATGAAGAGCCTTTGCTGCCCACTGTATTCAGTTCAATAATGCTGGGCAGACTTTTCCACACACAACATATACTTCACCTGAAGTGTTATTTCTTGCTCAATCCGATCAGTAGAATTAATCCTTTCAATAGTATTATCCGATCCGCTGTATTCAATCACAGCATTCCCAACTTTGATTTCCCTTTTAAACATACTGACGACAAAGTCTCCATTTAATATAAAGTCTCCTTGACTGTTAGATAAGGCTGCATAGGTGCAAAAAACAAGAACTAAGGAGGCAGAATTAACTCATACGTACGTAACAACATGGATCGCATGCTCTCAGTGCTTCTTTTCATTTGAGAGGAAAAGCCCACTGGCACTCTCAGACAGAAAGGATGTAAACAGAGTAGCAGAGCTGTTACAGACATTGTGTCCTTCTTCCACTGGAAAGACTCATTAAAACCAAGGCTGAAAGCTTGAAGTTGTTTCTAACTAGTTTGCCCATAACCCAGGGCAGAGAGATACCCAAAAGGCATGTGGGGCTGGCTGCTGTACGCAGCACACACTGTCTGTATCCCCTCATATTCCGCAGAAATAATCCTGCCCCAAATGTTTTGTTAGCTGTGTGTATAGGGTGGCTTCCCTGTTGTTTCCAGGTGTGTTCTTAGGGTAAATGTATGCAATCCTAATTGCCCAAATGTCATATTCTAGTAGGTAATTATAGGGAGTTTGGTCAGTATCTCCCCCTCTCCCTCCTCCCTCTGTACTTTTTATTATTCCAAATCTTAAGGTATGTGAAAGCAACGAAGGCTTAAAGCCTAAATGCTTTATAAAAGGAACAGTTTCCTGAAAACAGCAGTCTGCTGCACAGCTTCACACTAATGCGATTATGTAGCTAATTTCCTAAGTTAGTTTCCCCACCATTTCACCCATCACAGCTACATTACTACAAAGACTCTGTACTCAAAAATCCAAACTTAACACCAAAACACCAAAGGGAAGGGTTTTACACTGAATGAGGGGAGATAATGAAGCAAAACAGTGCTCTGTAGCAAACAGACATAGATGGAGGAAAGCTCACAAAACAGACACTACACTCAACTAAATTCCATGCTTTGGAGGCTCTAATGTCATTAGGCAGTTGTAAAACTCATTGAAGGATTCCTTCCCGTTTACTGTATCTCCTACAACAGTAGGTACATGTCTTGGACTTGATGACAACATCAAATTCCTCCTAAATTGTTAAGCAACTACAAGGTTCTCAGTACTGAGGGCCCAAGATTTCACACTCAGTGAGCTGCAAAATAAGTGAACACATGCACACTTCTCATTTGCTTCTAGTCAGGCCTAATACGAAGAGATGCTTTCCCAGCAAAATTAAAGCAACATTAAAGAAGATTTGACTTCATTGCTTCCCAAGAAGATTAAAGGCCCTCCAAGAAGAATTGAAAAGTTCTTTGGGGCTCCTTCTGGGGTGAACAAGTTGGAATTGGCACAGCACGGGGAGGAATGCTTTTTCTAGACAAGAGGAATAACAAAACATACCTCCCTCCCCCCCCCAGGATGGAAAACTATCACACCTCAGTAAGGTTTTCTTGGTACTGATGTGCATTCATCCTGCACCATCTCTCATTGCTGTGAATGTTCAAAATGATGCAGTGCGGCTATGAGCGTGCAAGGGACCTGCTCTAGTGGAAGGTGTCCCTGCCCGTGGCAGGGGACTGGAACTGGATGAGCTTTAAGGTCTCTTCCAAACCAGTCTGTGATTCTATGACTTCAGTCTGGGAATGAGGACACGGAGGATCCAGTCAGCTTTTGGCCTGAATGAAGGGTCCAGCCACATGGATGGTGCTTCAGACAGCCGAACCTGTAAGCACTGTTTCTCTTTGGTGCACAATAGTGTCCTCTAGTCGTTTCTCAAGTGAGTTCCTTTACCTTCAATGGGCTAGAAACCATCAACCTAGTCCCATTTTTAACATGCTCAGTTACAGCGAGCACATGGCCTAAGCCAAGTGTGTGCTGCAGATTGGTCTAACACAGCACTCCAAGCATTTTCATCTGCCTTTACAGACATACCCACAGGTTAGAGGAGACAGTGACTATCAATGTCCAACAGCCAAAAGCCAAGTTATTTGTTGGGTTTAAATCAAGCCAATATCTTTGGTGCAGGGTGTTTCTTTACATTTATATATTGCTGTCAGGCAGGGAAAAGAAGGGCTCAATTTAAGTGAAATCAGAATTATTATTCTTAGATGAATAGCAAACAATTTCCCTTTGAATTTGTTTGCACACATGTATTTCAGGGTATGCCATCTTTAGTCTCAAGCCAAGGCACAGTGAAAGCAGAGAGGTGTTAAGTTGTGATGAGGAGGCTTCAGCAGAACTTGGAAGACTGTTTGGTCCCAGCTTTGTGCCTCAGCTGCCACTCACACTCAGGCTCAATAGTCCCTCCAGTTCCAAAGACGCTATAATGGGATATTTCTTATAATGTGAACCTCCAAAACTTTCCACCAAGGATAGCATGCACAAAAAGAAGGAACAAGACAAGGCTGAGTGTTTGGTAGACATATGAGAAATTCTCAATAAGAAAACATCTCCTTTAAATGAATTCTTCACCCTCTCTTGCAGAGATCACCAGTAGATGTATCACCACTACCAGGTAATAAAGCAGATTTTTGGACTGAAACAAGGACTGCAACTCACCCAGGTAGTTGTCATCCTCTGGCTTCCCTGAGTAACTGTGCTGATGCACATCAATATTGGTTGCACCAGCTGGGATGCGGACCACAACATTATAGCCTAGGAAAGATTTAACAAGAAGCCAAGGCTGTTACACAGACATTTCATTTGCTTTTTACAGGGGGAGGGGGAAATGAGCAAAATTACCTCACATTACACAAGCTGATACTTTTCATTTAGGGATAGCATAAATAGTTATAAAATAAAATATACTATAGCTAGAAGGGTTTTGCATTTTACATCAGTGTTTTTTGTAGATTAAGTGTGGTAATAGCTTTTATAGACCCGTATTTTTCACTATAAAGTTTTTAGCAACAGATTCTTACCATAATGCACCGTGTTAAATGTGCCTGCAACAGTTTTGCATGAAGAATTATCCCCACCACAAACACCACATTTATCTCTTCTTGCTTTTGAATTCAGCACATGATCGCATCCAGCTTGCTTTAAGAGAGATATTGAAAAAACTAGATTGAGCAAATACAGACTAGAACAGCATTTACAAACCTCGCAATTAAGGCGCACAAAAGCTGTGTATGCAAAGGCTGCTGTGAGACAAATTGTTTTGCTTCCCCACATTTTTCTGCTGAATTACAGTGTGGCCATCCCACACCATTTCCAAACAAAAGGCTTCCTTACAAAGCGAGAATCAGAGCTGCCATTTGCACCAGGCGATGCCTTCACTAAAGAAAACTTCCTCCATCAATTGTTTCCATAGAGAAAAGTGTGAAAAATAATTGTGAATGGAAATGTAAAGTGCTCCGGGGTCTGACCGGGAAGAACCAGGGCAGGGCATAGAAGGAAGCATCGTTTGGATTCAGGCTTAGACCTCCACAGCCCTCAGTAATTTAGGGCAGATGTACAAACTTCCTCCATTTGAGTGTGTCCAAAGAAGAGCAACGAAGCTGGTGAAAGGTCTGGAGAACAAGTCTGTGAGGAGGAGCTCAGGGAACCGGGGTTGTTTAGTCTGGAGAAAAGGAGGCTCAGGGGGACCTTATTACTCTCTACAACTAGCTGAATGGAGGATGGAGTGAGGTGGGACTTGGTCTCTTCTCCAAATAACAAGTGACAGGACAAGAGGAAATGGCCTCAAAATGTGCCAGGAGAGGTTTAGATTGGATATTAAGTTGTCAAGCATTGGAGCAGGCTGCTCAGGGCAGTGGTGGAGCCACCATCCGTGGAGGTATTTAAAAGATGTATAGATGTGGCACTTGGGGACATGGTTTAGTGGTGAACTTGGCAGTGTTAGGTTACAGTTGGACTCAATCTTAAAGGTCTTTACAACCTAAATGAGGAGGGCATGCCACCAACAGGGTAGAGCAAGGTGCAGAAGCACCAGCCTGATGTGCAAAGCTGCAATCCTCCTTTGCTGAAGAGGAGGGAAAATACTTACCCGGCAAAGGCCCTGCACGCAGATATCATTGGTGTCGGGGCCGCAGGGCGTCCCATCAATAACTCGATCCCGCAGCTGGTAATATGCCGTATTTCCTGCCACTCGGCAGAACAGCTTGCACCGATCCTTCATAAGGACTGGGGACAGGAGAGAGGAAAACCAGAAGCACGTTATCCAAACACCATCACCCCGATGCTGCAATCCAGGAGGCAGGATCTGCATCACCCCTGCCACTTACTGCCACTGTATTTGGGAACCCAGCGCACGTTCGTGGGCAGCCCGTTGATGTTAAAGTGCTTCCCATCAAAGTCAGCACACTGCTCATCCCGGAAATCCTTCTTCAGCTTTGAGCATGGTTCAGTGTTGCAGGATTTAAACTTCATGCGGCGCCCCACGCAGTATTTCCCACCATTTTTAGGCCTACAGAAACAAAATCAGGTTGGAAATGAGATGCAATCTCCAATTCTGCAACCTATTCAGCACAGCCAGGATTTGTGACACCATTTTGGGCTCTGTCCCTGTGCATGTCTTTAATATCCCAGACTGACAAGCAGGAAAGATTATGCAGGTGCCTAATAAAAAAGACTATATATGTGATGCCAAAAGGGGATGAAAATGGGAATAATTGCTCTCTGCAAAAAAAAGGGATAGTGAGAGAAGCCAAAGAGGAAGAGTAACATCTTCCTCCCCATCTGAGGATGTAGTTTCACACTGAGGGATCCCATATGGGATCATCTCCCCACAGCCCCACTGATCCTATGGATTTGATGGCTGAGGGTTTGCCTGATCTAGTGGGTTGCAAATAGCTACACACCACAGCAGAAAGTAGAAGAGGCTGTGAATCTCCCAACTCCCAGATTCAGGGCTGTAGTCATAAAGCTATTTTTGTCCTCATATGTAGATGGAGCCTTTACCAGATAACAGCTCACTTCAGGGACTGAAAAAGCCTCTCCTGCTGCAGCCCCTGTCAGCAGTGCAGGAGTGAGCTGCATGTGGATGGCATCAGAGCTGCTCAGCAGAAGGAACTTCTCTGGTGAGGACACATTTTCACCTCTAGTACCTTTCACCTCACTTCAAGGAAAATACTCTTGGGATAAAAAGCTATTTACTGTCTATTCAAAGGACATTTCATATGGTCGGACTAAGTGCAGCCTTCTATGTATATAATGAATTGCAATAATAAGATAAAAAAGGATGCACCATGTTTTAAATGTTCCAACCCCCCCCCACCATCTCTACTGCTCTCTCCTGAAACTTTAAATGACACTGGGAGGGCATGCTGAAGGCTTCTACAAGCTACCTCCATCAATATGCAGTACCACCCAGGCAGCTTTGCTTTTCCCATTATGGTACAGAAGGAAAGATCTGGATGACATGTTGCCAGGGTCAGCTTGGGCAAAGCTGTAATTCTCCAGAAAGGAAAAATTATACCAACTACAACATGCACTCAAGGGAGATGAAGTTAAGACGCACCGCAGCCATTGGCATGGGAAAGTCTCCACCTGCTGATGTGAGACCCTCACCCTTTAGCAGACAGTTTCAGAGGAGTCAATGGAGAGCAAAAGCATCTCAAGCATCTCAAGCATCCCGAGCCACTGTGCTCTAACTGCAGGGCACACATACAGAGGCAGAGAGTAGCCTTCGAAGCTAAGGACAACATTTGGCTCAGCTTCAGCCTCTGCTGCAAAATAGCCACTAAACCTACAACTTCTAGTTAGAACTAGATCTTTAATGTCCCTTCCAACCCAAACCACTCTTTGATCCTGGCAGCTGTGGGTGAGATGCAGAGCATCACCTGCTACACACATGGGATTCTTCCTGCCAGCATCCTCTCCTCACTAACACACTGCCATGGTGCAGACCCTTCAAGTCCTACCCCAAATGCAGAGGGGTATGATTTGTCTTTAGGCACAGCCCAGACTATTGCATGCTTTAAATTACACAAACTTCTGGCAGGGCATTTCATTAAAAAAGTTGCAATCACAACATTTTTATGGTACCCACATTGCTTCCACTATAGATCAAGTTAATAAAAATGAAACTTTTAAATAGTAAGTTAGTTAAGAAGAACATACAAGAGCTTTTTAAAGGGTAAATCTAACAAAATCCAAAGATTCCAAACTACCTTATAGTTTCCTTTTCTCTACATGACCCATGAGATTGAGATAACATTGAACACATGGACACACCACAAACTGAAGGATGCTAAATATTGTCATCATACTGCAAACTGCCTGCTTCCTAACTGTGGCAGTAACTCTCCCCACAGCCAGTGTCTGGGGCTGAAGCACACTCACACTGCTCACACTGCAAAACAGCCCCAAAGCACCCTGAGAGCTTTAGGGTGCTTTTAAAGCAGAATTGCTTTTCCCAGAGTGTGAGTAAGAGCTGACCCCCAAAGGAAGTCAGCCTCATACAATATCGATTTTCAGTGTCATGAAGAAATACGGATACTTCCCACTATATAATATTTTTATCATAGAATGGTTTTGGTTGGAAGGGACCTTAAAGCCCACCCAGCTCCAATCCCCTGCCACGGGCAAGGACACCTTCCACTAGAGGAGGTTGCTCCAAGCCCCGTCTAACCTGGCCTTGAACACTGCCAGGGATGGGGCAGCCACAGCTTCTCTGGGCAACCCGATGCTTAATGCATCATCTGCAATTACTAATCTCGAGTATTTTAATCTGCAGACCTTGAGGCAGCACCCAACTCTTAGTGATCCAGGAGCACGAGGTACAGGCACCTCACCAAGAAGCACTCCTTTGGGGATCCTTTGGACATGCTCAGCCCCACAGGCAGCAACTCTGTAGGGGACACCCAGGCTGTCACAAAATGCCCCTGGAGCATTTTGTGGAGCATTTGTGCTCATCTGCATATCTGTCTATGTGGCTCTGCAGAAAAACCTGTGAAGCTCTAGCATGCACACATCAGTCTGAGATCTCTTTTGCAGCATCCTGGGAAGCACTGGGACAGGGAATTGGTACATGTGCTGCCAGTGGCCAGCATAGTTATCTATAGATGTGTTTACATGTTGAGCTCAGACAGCTTTCAGCACAGGTGGATACTTCTGTGATGGACTAAAAGGCAGACGTGATTCGACTCACATCCGGAGACAACAGTCCCTCATCCAGAAAGCCATTCCTGAAAACAAGGCTCCCGGTATTGATATCTTATGAAATATGCCTTTTCCCCATAATTCTGCAGCTAAGCCTTGCTTTGAAAACCAGGGCTTGCACCACAGACCCTCTAATGTGATGCCCCACAGCCGTAGGCTTTGTCTGTACCCAGCCAGCCTCAAATTCCCAAGCGGGCAATCTTGGTGGGAAAAGTCTGGTCTGGTTAGCAAATGCATTCCTTCAGTGTATGTCAGAACAGCCTGCTGCCATTTCGGAGGCTTACAGCTCTTCCTACAGCCCTGCAAGATATTTGTCCACGTAGGTGTCAGAGCACATTACAGAACTGCAGCTTTATTTTGTGTCATTTTCAATGCCAGGTTTAACACAGTATTTTACTGGCATGCAAGATTGAGCCCCAGATTCTTGTGCACAGAAAACACCAAATCATCTTTGAATACAAAAGACTTATTGAACACTATTTCAGACCTTACTCAAGGTATCTGGGCTGGGTTTGCTGCCTTCTATATAGAAGAGAAATGCTGTGTAATGTTGAAGTACTTTGATAAGCAGGAAAGGCAGGCGATTACCCAGCAGTGTCTCATCACTCGCATTGTCTCAGCAGCCCCATGATGACAAGGACGCAGATGGTGGGAGCCCACGCTACAATGTCAAATTACAGGGATAAAACAACAGAGTTGGTGTAAAGCTCTGTGTCAGGGCTAGGACAGGCTTTGTGAGGGGCTGGAGAAGAGGCCATTGCCAGCTACACAGCTCTCAAAAGGGGGCCTGGAAAATGACTGCTATTAATGATGACCACATGTGATTTCACAGGCAGCTTGGTGCTGAGTGCATTTAGGTGCTTTTGCAAATCCCAGCCAAAGCAATCCACCTCATGAAACACCAAGATACAAAACACTAGCTGTAAGAGAACATGGAATTCGAAATCCCTAAGGGAGATTTTCTACCACAAAAAGCTACCAATCCAAACAGATGTCTCTCCAGAAGAGAGGGATACATCTCACTGACAGCATCCAAAGGTTCATCTGCATAGCATAGCTGGTTTTGTGTGTGGAAAAACGTGTTAAGTTTTGTCTCTTCATGGCTACTGAAGACCATATGGCGTGTGCTGACTCAGCACAGCGAGATAACAACTCCTTTGAGTCCATGTGCTTCTCAGCATCATGTTAATTAATGTGCTGCTGTCCTACTCCCTTAATCTCAGCCCTTCTCCTCCAACACTTGCCCAGCTGCGCTGAGCCAGTCTCTTCTGTCACTTCACCACTGGCGCTGCAGCTACAAGCACTCCCTTCTCCCATTAGCAGCGATGAAACTGTCACTGGCACATCACTGATGACAGTTTCCTTCGCAATAAGCTGTCCAACACCAATGATGAGAAGGTGGAACGAGCCTGCTCATTCTTTTTAAAACCCCTCAGTCCAACCAGCTGTACTGACCACTCACCTCTCCATGTCTGAAACCCTAGAAAGCAACCTGCCCAGCCCTTCTTGCTCTTGTGGGCTGAACAGAGGCAGTCAAACAAACACGAGCACAGTTCACAATTTATGTAAACAGGGTGTTTTCATAACAGTTGCTCAACCTATTACTAGTGTTTTGTTGGCCACACATTTGTTTCCCTGAAGCCCACAGCAAAAATCCCTGCTATTTCAAAGGGAGCAGGATTTTGCATTCCAGTCTGATGGCAATCATTTTTGAGCGCCACTTTTTTATGGGGCATAGGTTTCTGCTGAGTTTTGGCTAGTCTGCATCAGATGACATATAACTGTATAAAGGATCAGCTGCAAAAGCAGCCAAAAGCTGCAAATCCAGCCAAAGCAGGAGTAAAATGGTAGAAAACTGTATAAAGTGGCCTGTAGGAACAGCTGCAAAATGGTGAAAAATTGATAAAACCATGGCTTCCTTCCCTTCTCCATCTTTCTGATCCATAACTTTGGAGAAAGAAAAACGCCTTTGGAAGTGGTACTCTGGTTGTGCCTCCCCATGAAAACAGGAGGCATGAAACCCACACAGATATTAGCTTTTTTCTTCCTTCTCCTTAGGATGGATCCCTTTTTAGTGCACTTTACCCATAAATCAAATCTATGACCGGCTCCTCGTTAGAATCATAGAATAGTTAGGGTTGGAAAGGACCTTAAGATCATCTAGTTCCAACCCCCTGCCATGGGCAGGGACA
>JANHGB010010711.1:0-120310 GCA_026283785.1 Coracopsis vasa
ATGCACGAACATTTTAGACCTATGCACTGGGAACAGTGAAGTGCTTCGCATCTGGAGTTAGTGGTGAACTGTGGCACTTGGGCTAAGCAATCCAAGCCCTGTGGTGGGAGCTGGTACTGCTGAGCTCTCTGAAGCACTTGGCATAAGGCAATAAGTGGCACAGCACAGCACTTGATGCTGGGGCAAGTGGAGCTTGGTTTGAAAGTGCATGTCATGAAACAGTGTTAGGCCTTTCTATAAATAGAAGCTTTGTAGTAAGTCAAGCCAAAGGAAGACCAGTTAGTAATACCCTTCTCTGGTTTTGGGGTATCAGGCACTGGATGCTTGAACATTCGCTATTTCTCCTGTAACATCTTAGAAAACTGCTTATGCTTGTTCCCTGAGAGGAAAGACTATGCTTGGTCCAGTGCTGTGGTAATGCTGTGTCCAAGGCATTTACAGTGTACATCTGGGAATAGCTGTAGGCAGGCAGCCCTGTGGCAGCAGTGTTTGAAGCCTTGGGCTGTGGTGCTCCAGACAGCCAGAGAATGTCTGCATGCATCAGCACAGCAACAGCTGAACACTTACTGCAGCATTAGCTGTTGCTTTATATTACCTAGACTTTATGTTTATTTTGGCATATTATTTACTATCAACAGTTTCTGCAAAAAAAATAAAGTATAAAATTCTCCATGAGGAGGAGTTCATGGAGTGCTTGGGGTTAAATTGAGGTCAGCAGGACTTTCACAGGCATGAGGAATTAGGTGCCAAACTATGGTTAATGGGAATTGTGTTCTTGCTTGCATCAAACACAGAGAATATCCTTGACCCGTGCTAAGAATTGCTTTGTTTCTCTTCTCTACAAAGTGATGGGAGCCTGAAGGGTTAATTTTCATTTGCCTTCAAGTTCACTAACTGGGGGCAAAATCAGTAAATGTCATCTTGTTGACCTTTGAAATCTGCCTGACTGTTTGGGGCCTTGGTTTTGTGGGGGAATGGAGGACAGAGCAAGCAGTTGTTTTGGTGGCACCAGCAAGGGTTAATCAGCCTTGCCAGCCTCAACAATGGAGACAGGGGCAGCTTTAAACGAAATGAGCTGAATATTTCATTCGGCCACTCAGCTGCCTGCTCCAATTGCCTCCTTTGCTAAAATGAGAGCTTAATCTAAAGTGACAACAACATCAGTTTCTATGTGCTCCAGTCACACAGAACATGACTTCCTTAACATAAACACTATTTACATGGACCGTCTGGATATAGCAGGGAATCGGGAGCGTGCCCAGCTAAGACAGAGGCTACAATGAAGGACAAATAACAGGCAGCTGAGAATTAACATCAGCAAATGAAAGCCTGACCCTCAGAGGGCATGTCCCTGTTACATTTTAAAGCTAGAAAGCCTTGCACTGGTAACCTTACTTCCAGTAAAGACTATATAATTTAAAAGAAAATAGTAACTTTTCAGCTTACATACTTAACCAAATGCATTACGTCTGACCCATTTTCCTACTCTGTGTGACATGAGATGAAGGACCCCCAGCTGCAATTACCAGTCGTTCCAACAGTTGTAACCGATAAGCTTTGCCTTTCCGTATGCTCTCATCTCAAAGCAGCTCCTGCTTTTTGGTACAAAATGGGGGATGTTGCTGGGCAGAGGCAGGGGTCCTAGTACAATGCCCACCTTATGGCCCCAGACCATGTGCCACCTTGGTGAGACGTCTGTGCCACATGCTTCTGTGTGAAGAAGCTGTTGCTGAACTTCAGAGGTGTGCTGCCTCTGGAAGAGCATACTGTATTCTGGCTTGCTTTGACAAGACACAGATAAAGGGGTGTCTACAGTCTGGCTTCTTCCCCCTGATTCTGTGGGCACTGGCTCTCTGCAGGACTAGATGCTTGTGGCCCCCTGAACACCTGGGGAGCTCTGTTCAGAAGAGTCTGTGGAGAAGGGGATTGGCTTCTTCCTCCTTTCCCACTGCCGTAACTGTAAGGGGAAAAGGCCTCCTTGTTGGGAAAACTCCACATAATTCGCTGTGGGGGAAAAGACAGTGAGGGCGAATTTGGGGTAGTGTGGCATTCACACAGGTAAGCTCAGAGAGGTTAATGCAATGTCCTTCCACCCTGGTATCAGTGCTGACCTTGCCCCAAGGGGTGATTGTGCATTTCCCATCGGCCCTTGTGATGGATGTTGAGGCTGCCCAGGCAGCAGCATGGGTATAGCCGTGAGCACCTTCTCCCCCAGCCACTCTGGCAGCCCTGTTATTCCCTCCTTTCCTAATTCCTTCCCCCAGGCTTGCTGTTTGTGCAGTGTCAGTTGTTCAGCTGAGCGGGCAGGGCACTGCAATGGCAGGTCTAGGTATCAATTCCCCTTTGGGTAGTATTGGGAAATTCACTTTTCTTGACAGCTGTGTTAAGCTGACAGTTGCTCAAATGGACATTACTCACTGGATATTTTATAGGATGTTTTTGTGCTAGTTTTCCCATCCTCTAATTAGAAGCTTGTCTTAAAAAAAATAAAAAAGGAAGTGTGGGATAACTTGGTGGCATGTTGAGCCAAGCAACATGACAATAGGGTACCTAGATGTTAATCAGACCCTGCTGTTAGCCTTGAGAAACAGGGCAGGATTGTGGGTTTCTATGCATTTTTGTTCTCCATCATGGAGACAAATATATGCCCTTTATTCTTTTGCATAAAGGAAGGAGACTAGTTCTGTCCTGCTGAAGAAGAAACAGTTTCTTTCCCATCATTGGGCTAACAGCAGAATTTACAAAAAATTACTGATCCTAAAAGAATTTTTCTAAAACTTGTTAGAACATTTGCTATTCTAAAAATTCAGAACATGCTGGTACTTATGGCATCATTTAATATTTACTGTCTTCTGTTACTGAATGTTAAAATTTAGGAGGTTTGTAAAGTAGAGAAAATGAATATTTGCATCAAAATATGAAAGGTGCAGTTACTAAAATCCTGTATCTGAAATCCTGAGAACTTCTTGTTTCCATATTAAAGAGTAATTACTGTTGCCATGTTAAGTGGACTTCTATGACTTTTAAACATACTATTGGTTAACTTTGAGCTGCTGTAGCTTCACTTTAAAGAAGGAACACAGATCACTTTATGGTGTCAATACAAGTCTTAAAATAGTAGCCAAAATCTGTGCTTTTTGCTTCTGTCTGACTACTGTCTTTACTTTTTCCTCACTTTTGGTTCCAGAAGGGAGTGTAAGCAGTCACAGATTTACAGAATTACAGATGTATTCCTTATACTGTCAGAAAACAAGGTCTACTATTATTGAAATGCAGTGCACTGGCATTGGTTTAAGAACTAACACCTCTTCAAAGAGAGCAGTCACTAAAATCAGCTCATCATTGAAGTGCAAGGGAAAAAGACAGACAGAAATTGGACTGTAGGGATTTTTAAGGGTCATCTGAAACACCATCTTGCAAGTCACCTTTGTTAGGTAATGATGCTGCCTATCAACTTGGAGCAATAGGTTTCCAGAGGTGCAGGATGTAGATTTATATTCTTTTTCATGAGAGCCCTTACAGCTTCAGCTGAGGATCAGTTGGATCTGCTTCTCTCTTCCAGACCAAGTCCTCTGTCTTGAAAACAAGCCTGCTATTTGACCGTGCCATACAATTGAGGTTAGGAAAGGCTGTACTGCATCCTGGAGAGGTGTGATCTCAGGTGCTTCAAGGGAATATAAGAATTGTATGTAAGCAAACTTCAGGCTCCCCTGTCCTCATCCTGGGGCCCAAAAAAGTGTGGTCAGGGAGCGTTAAGCCCTTCATGGCCTGAGTTTCTGTAGCAGGGAAGCTGTAACACACTGGCCTTTATGTTGGAGAGTAGCTCTTGGATGCTAATACAAGCAAGCAATCATTTAAAAAAATCTCCTTTTCTATGGATTACTAATCTGTCTATTAGATGTATGCTTATTACATAGTTATTAAACCTAATAAATGTATTTTTTAACATGCAATAATTATCTAATTAAATATAAAGCATTAGATTAAGTAGGCTTGCTCATACTAAAATGCTGTCTATTACAAGTAGATTTATTGAGGATTAACAGCTACATAATAGAACTGTATCTATTTCATGATTGTTAATCCTCAGTGAATGTTTTTAATAATTAATTGGCACTTAACTAAAGGATTATGTTCATTGTGATGGAGTTTATGAAGCAGTAGAATGTTTTTGGTGGATGATTAAGTGCCAAAGGGAATATTCCTATGATATGGCTAAATAATGGGGAGGGAGGGGGGGAGGTGATGACATCATAGCATGATGGGATGGACACAAACCAACCAAGCAAAAAACCAGCAAGAAACCTTCAACCCACAAAAACCCCAAACTCACTCCTAAAACAAAACAAAAACCCTCAGACACAACAACAACACCCCCCCCAAAAAAAAAAAAAAGAAAGAAAAAACCTAAACCCATCAAATAAACCAGAGCAAATCACATAGAGTAGCAAAATTATTTCTGTTGCCACCTGATAAGAGTTTGAAACTTTTGTTTGGTTACTTATATATTATGTAGGAGAAGAAGTAACTGGCTGCTTAGGCAGCAACTTATTTAATGCTGGAAAATGGTTAAATGGGAGTGCTGTGATTAAAGATGGTCAAATATTTCAGCATGTTTCATTCTTGAACTCGTCGTTACGCATGTGAATTAGTGAACTGGAATATAAATGCAATATACCTTTTGACTAAATGAGTTCCAGGAACATGTTCCCGTGCCAGCTGTTAGAGGATACAGAAGAAAGTTGCATGTTGTACTTGAGCACAAAGAAGCGCTGTGAATTTTTCATGGAGTCAATTATGGAAGCAAACAGGAGAAAACACATTTTCTGTTGATTTAGCTGACCCCAAGAGAAGACACCATTCCTGACATCCAGTTAAGGTTTCAGCTGTTAACAAGTAGAAAAGCTGAGTCAGTGGATTAATCATCAGGTGTTACTCTCTATACTGTAAGATTTCTTTTGTGGATAGAAATATTCTAGCACAACTATGAAGTTTTCTAGTGAATATGTGGTGAATTCCTGTAGTTAAGGTGTGTGCACAGATCCACACACAGATACACACAGTGCAGGTTGCTTCAGAAAGAAGTTGTTCTGTGTTGCGTATTTTCAAGTTGAAACTGATGAATTGAAATAATAGCAAATATTTTTATCTGATAAGAAGAGATATTGATAAGTAAATATTCTGTTGACATTAACAGACTTAACCAGCTTTACTCTTTGAAGGCCTTCAAGAAAAATTAGACTTCATGGAAAAAATGCAAAACCTATTCAGGTGAATTGAATGGTGGAAAAGGAAGAGTAAGTTTATGTCTCTGCATGTCTTTTTCTATTTGCACAGCATAAATTAAATTTTCCTTCTTTTTAGAACCATAGAATCATTTATATTGGAATAGACCTTTAAGATTGAGTCCAACCATGAACCCAGCACTGCCAAGTCCACCACTAAACCATGTCCCTAAGGGCCACATCTACATGTCATTCATTCATAAATACCTCCAGGGATGTGGGCTCAACCACTTCCCCGGGCAGCACATTGTAACAATGTCTGACTACCCTTTTGGTGAAGAAATTTTTCCTAATATCCAACCTAAATCTCCCCTGGTGCAATTTGAGGCCATTTCCTCTTGTCCTATCACTTGTTACTTAGGAGAAGAGACTGACCCTCACCTCACTCCATCCTCCTTTCAGGCAGTTGTAGAGAGTGATAAGGTCCCCCCGAGCCTTCTTTTCTCCAGCCTAAACACCCCCAGTTCCCTCAGCTGTTCCTCACCACACTTGTGCTCCAGACCCTTCAACAGTTTTTTGCTCTTCTTTGGACCTGCTCCAGCACCTTAATGTTTGCCTTGTAGTAAGGGGCCCAGAACTGAGCACAGGATTTGAGGTGCAGCCTCAGCAGTGCTGAGTACAGGGGGATGGTTGCTTCCCTGGCCCTACTGGCCACGCTATTTCTGACACAGGCCGGGATGCCATTGTCCTTGGCTGCCTGGGCACAAGCTGGCTCATGTTCAGTGGCTGTCAATCAGCACCCCAGGTACTTTTTCCCCAAGCAGCTTTCCAGGCACTCTTCTCCAAGCCTGTAGTGTTGCATCGGGTTGTTGTGGCCCAAGTGCAGGACCCAGCACGGAGCCCTGTTGAACCTCATACAATTGGCCTCGAGCCATCAAACCAGCTTGTCCAGGTCCTTTTGCAGAGCCTTCATCTCAGGGAGATGAGCATTCCCACCCAACTTGGTGTTCTCTGCAGACTTACTGAGGATGCGCTTTGTCCCCTTGTCCAGATCACTGATAAAGATATTAAACAGAACTGGCCCCAGCACTGAGCCCTGGGGAACCACTTGTGACCAGCCAACTGTGTTTAGCTCCATTCACCACAACTCTTTGGGTCTGGCCATCCAGCCAGTTTTTTTTACCTAAGGAAGGGTACACCCGTCCAAGCCATGAGCAGCCAGTTTCTCTAGGAGAATGCTATGTAAAACAGTGTCAAAGGCTTTACAAAAGGCTAGGTAGGCAACATCTATGTCCTTTCCCTCATCCACTAAGCAGGTCACCTTGTCATAGAAGAAGATCAGGTTGGTCAAGCAGGACCTGCCTTTCATAAACCCCTGCTGACAGGGCCTTGTCACCTCTTTGTCCTGTATGTGCTGTGTGATAGCATTCAAGGTGATCTATTTCATAACTTTCCCTGGCACTGAGGTCAGACTGAAGAGGCCTGAAGGTCCCCAAATCCTCCTTCTGGCCCTTCTCATAGATGGGTGTCACATTTACTAACTTTCAGTTGATGGGGTCCTCCCTGGTTAGCCAGGGCTGCCGATAAATGGTGGAAAGTGGCTCAGTGAGCACTTTTGCCAGGTCCTTCAGTACCCTTGGGTGGATCCCATCTGGCCCTATATGCCTGTGTGTATATAAGTGGTGTAGGAGGTTGCTAACCACTTCCTCTTGGATTATGGGGGCTTCATTGTGCTCCCCATCACTGGCTTTCAGCTCAGGGGCACAGTGCCCTGAGAACAACTGGTCTTACTTCAGACTGAGGCGAAGAAGACATTAAGTACCTCTGCCTTTTCCTCATCCTTTGTCACCGTTTCCCTCTGCTTCCAATAAAGGATGGAGATTTTCCTTAACCTTCCTTTTGTTGCTAATATAATTATAGGAATATTTTTTATAGTCTTTTACAGCAGTAGCCAGATTAACTTCTAGCTGGTCTTTGGCCCTTCTAATTTTCTCCCTGTATAACCTCACAACATTCTTGTAGTCTTTCTGAGTTGCATGCCCCTTCTTTCTAAGGTTATAAACTATTTTTTGTTTTAATCTTTTTCTGAGTTCCAGCTCAAGTGAAGTTGTATTTATTTTAATTTGCTGTAGGTATTTGGGTGAGTTTGCTGGAATGCTTTGTAATCCAGACTTCTTACAACAAACGATTTGTTGTGATTTGTGTTGAGTGTTGTTGAAATTTGATCTTTCTGGATTGGAATGTGTTTGAATCAGGTGATTTTTCTGATGAGTTTTTGGAAGTGAAGGTAATTGGTGTTGTGTCTTTTTGGCAAGGTTGGAAGCGCCAGTGCTATATGGGGCTTGGAACAGTTTGGGGATGGGGAGGAAGCAAGGTGTATTGGATATCCAAAAATCACTCTTTATTTTTGAAAGTCATGGCTTTCTTAAAGTAGTCACTTTCAGAGAGAAATTTTGGGAGTAATGAAGAAAGTGGTGTGTAGAGCCAGATCTCAGTCTGAGGAGAAGTCCTGGTGTTGTCTTCAAGCTTAAGGTCACTGAACTCAGACTTTAATTGGAGAGACTCCAGCAGCTGGGAAAGCCCTGAAGGTGCAAGTTCTACAGATTCCTAGGACTTCAGAGTCTGCCATGCAGGTGACCATAGCCTTAATGCACAGCTCTGCAGGCTTTAAAAAAAAAAAAAAAAAAAAAGAAAAATTAAAAACCACAACAAAAATATCTTGTCAGGCTAACTGCATTTTCCAAAGGGTGGCAACCCTGACTGCCCACAGGATTTGACAAACTACAAGACAAAGCCAGGCTTTACCCCTAAAGCTTAACAGCAGTTGTGTTGCAGCAGCAGCTGCTGCAGAAGGTGAATGTAGTGATGATATTGATGAGATTACTAATTTGTTTAGTAGACGAGGAATGAGGATTCGTCTGTTGGCTGTCATCATCCATCAGCCGTATGTTGCCCCAGGCAGTGGGTATATGCTGTTAGCCTGTTACTAATTTTACTTTGTTTTTTCTCAGCTTAGTTCTTTTCTTTGGTTCATTTCATTCATTTGTTGGGTTTGAAAACTAAACAAGGAGGAGGAAAAAAAGCCTGTCGCTACCTCTCTTTGTTTGTCAGAGCAGGTACCCTACAGCTCCTGCCTGCAGCCTCTTCTGTTTGATTTGGCTGAAAGCTGTCAACGAGAAATGCAGTGGCCTATAAGGGAAATGCCTTTCAGGGCATAAGAAGTTTTCTCTTGAAACTGGGGTCTTAACCATGTTTGCCCTTCAAAATCAGTAGGTAAGAGCTACTTCGTCATTATGTAGTGTTGCACCAGCCTGTGAATGAATTAGTGATGCCTTGACATTGCCATACCTGTGTGTTAATGTATCATGTTGTTGCATGCACCATGACTGTTGAGGGTTTTGTTGTTAATTTTTTGTTTGGTGGTTTGGTTTTGGATTTTCTTCTTTAAATTTCTGAGACATTTAAGATTATGCTACTCAAACTTTAAGTTCTGCAAGGGGTAGGAAGTTTTGCAAAGGAATTTTGGGGTCAGCAGTATTAATTGGAAGCCCATGAAGGGTTTTATCACATAGTGATTATAGTTTCCCTTTAGGCCAATTCTAAAGGGGAGGTCTAATTTGTAGCTGCAGATTATTTGACTTGGATTAAGTTTTCCAAATTAAGCTTTCCAAAAATCCCCGTCAGAAACAATGTTTAATATTGTACCTAAGGGATCAGTTCCCACTGTTGTCATTAAATCTGTACAATAATGTTGTCACACTCTTCTCTTTCAAAACATGCTTGGTATTGTGGTTATGAATATCTTCAGGGTCTTTTCCAGGGAGAGAAAAGATAGGTGAAAAGACTGTAAGGCAGTTTGAGATTTATAGGCTTTGTTGCAGTGTTTCATTTTTTTTCATCCTTAATACTTCTACTGATTTTTAGTGACACTGACCACAGTTTTAGGTATTTGCTGAGCTTTGTAGTAACTTTGAAAAGTACTAAGGAGTCTTCCACGGGGAAGTGAAGTTGATGGTACTATTGCTATGGAAGACATCCTGTGTGAATTTGAAAGAAATGTATTTTAAAACTTCACAGGAAATAGGTATGAGTAGGTAGTGGAGAAAATGCTTTGTGGCTATAGTGTTATATTCTCTTCTTTATCTTTTCTCCTATTTCCTCTCCCAGTGAAGAGTAATTTATGGCCTCCCTCCTTCAATCTTCACTCATTCAGTGTGAGCATATTTTGATGATGACTATACTGTTAAATAGGATTGGTCTTGTGCTCGGCATGGTATACATAACTGCTTCCTACCTAAGTGGATCGTAGTGGTGGTAAACTTTTAGGAACGTACTGACAGTGGCTTTGCTGGACTGTATTGACCTTCTGGGTGTGAGGTTGGTCTGTTCTGCTTCCTTCATGAGGGAACTTGCCAGCTTGAGCAGCAGCTTCCCAGACCCCTTCTCTGGCTTCCTGCCTGTTGCTGCATCCCAGGAGGGATGAAGTCTCCCTCAGATCAGGTCTTGGAAAAGTTTGCAAGTGAGATGTTGGGGATGGGTGGCTTTCACTAGTGCCTCCTGGTTAGAGTGACTCTGGCTGATGACGAGTCTCTTAAGCATCAGTGAAGACTTGTCTCTCCCTTACAACCCCTGCCTTTCTCCGAAAATGTCTGAGGTTATTTACAATACAGACATCACACAGAACAAGTGCTTACTATGATCATACTAAACAAGTGCAGAGTAGGATTAGACAAGCTCAAGGGGGTTTCAGGGAATAAACAAGTGAATCTTGATAAAATAACACTTTTTTTTTTTTTTTTTTTTTAAATAATCCACCTGCAAACAAAGGAATTCTACTAATCTCGAAATAGCAGTTTTCTAATCAGATCTTTTTATCAGGCTGATGGCTTGGTAAGCCGCAAGTTGAGTAGAAGGATGACTTTGGGCAGACTTGAGAATCCCGAGACCCCAACTTTGAAAACTTGTTAATTTGATTAGCTCCCTGTATGTAAACAATTTCAGCATGCTTTCTGGGTGGCTTTTAAAATCTATTTTTAAATACAATTGTTGATGCATATCTAGCATAGTTTTATTTTGCTATTTTAAACTACTTTCTTTTGCTTGCATAACTATTGCTTGATGCTTTATTCCAGATTATACTGAACTCCAGACAGAGGAAAGCTATCTGCAGAAAATGTTTCCAGTGGCAATGAAGTAGCAAATCCTTTCAAGGATCAGTGTGGCATAAAGTGAGAGCAGAGGATGGCCAGAAGAACTAGGTTACTGCTCATACGTTAGCATTGGTGGTCACTGAAACTTCCCTCCCTGTTGAAGCTGTTAGTAGCAAGTTAGTGGCATGAGATAAGCAACATGGTCTTCCTTGAGCAACGAATTTCCTTGCATGTCCCTTGGCCCTGTATTTGGGAAAGTTGGGTGCAGTTCTTAAGCTCAGCGTTACCATTGCAATGCCTTGATAAATATTTATTTTTAAATTGATGTCAGAAGGAAGTCTAACATTGCGTGTTAGATGTGTCTGTGTTTGTAACATTGAAATTCGAGATGGAGAAAGCACTTTTGTGGAATCATAGAATCATTTTGGGTTAGAAAAGACTTTTAAGATTGAGTCCAACCATAAAACTTTTCAACACGCCACAAGAATAAACAGCGTTCTTGGACTCTATGAGGGAAATTGCTGGCTATTGGGTTTACCCTTATGTTTTTATAGTCGTGAAAGTGTCCAGGTGCCTTGTGATTTTCTTGTCTAAAGCTTCAAATGGGAGCTTTTTCAGCTGAATGTGTGGTGATGATTATGATGAGATCCTTTGTGGTATCTCATAAATTCCTGAGGTGAAAAGAGGTTTTGCTGTGTAGGAACTCATCATGATAGTTTGTTTTTAAATAGGCAGTAGTAAAGTTAGTGTGTTTTCCTTCTTTCTTTTCGACTGACTTCTGTGGGGAAGAAAAACTATCAAGAAGTGATGAGAAATGTGAGAACCCTTTCTGTAAAATCCCACCGTTAAAAGACAGCAATATTTTGAGTACTTCCAGCTAGTTACAAGTCTTTTATCAAAGTGTTGTTTTTGCAAATTGTTTCTGTGCTCTGTGTGTGTGTCTGTGTACTTAAACAGCAAATTATAACAGCGAGGGAAGAAAGGCATCCTTCAGTAGGTAGCAGCACAATGCCAGCTGTTTGTACATGCTGGGGACTGTGGGGTCACATCCTGGGCCACTAAGGGAGGCGAGGGGAAAGGAAAGGCAAGGGGGAAAGCCAGTAGAAGGAGGAAAAGTAAAAACAAAGGAAGAGAAGCAATGGGTGCAGAACGGTTTGCTTCTGTTAGCGATGCCTCCAACAGCAGTGGTTGTACCCAGAGGATCCTGAGCAGGGGCAGTATCTCTTTAAAAGCAGTAGGGGGTTGGAGCTGGGGGAGTGCTCACAGCAGTAAGTATAACACAGCTGTGCTCTGTTTATGCTTAGGCTACAATAAAAAAGCTATAAAATGTGAGATGTCATAGCTCCACTTTGCTTTATTTATACTATTTCCTCTGAGCTCTGTCACACTGCACATTCATCTGCTAAGTTGCAGCAAGAATGGAGATTAAAATATCACAGCTCAAAATAGGAGTCAAGCGGAAGGAGATTCATCATAGCCCTATTAAAAAATATGTAAATATGGGAATGAAGTCATTTTAAAGCTGTATGGCTCTCCTCCTCAGTGGGCTGGGGAAAGCTGTGAGTGATGTGCTGTGCAAGTGACAGATTTATGGGACTTGTTCATCTTTCTATTTTTCACTCCATCCCACCAAAATACTTTTAAGATTAAAAATATCAATTTGAATTGCAAATTTTCTCTATGCTATATATATATTTTAAAAAGGTTTTCTTCTTAACCATTGCTTAAACTAATAATGGAAAGAAATATTATTCCTGATTAAAAAGGGTCAAAAGCATGGTCTGATGTTGAACTTGCAGTAGATAAGATTTGCCCTTCTAGAGTGTTTTTTCATCCAGAGTCGTCGGAGCACTCGCCAGGTGTTATGTCAAGGCTCTCATGCCCTCAGAGATAGAGGCCTGCCTTACTCTCTGTACACAAAAGTACACTGAATACTTGGAGCTGCACTTCTCAGAAACGCCCTGTGGCACCCAAACCACAGTATTTTTGATGGAGGTTTGTTCCTTTTCTTCCCCGCAACTAGTTTGAAAATGGAGCTGAGGTAAGAACTCTCTAGTCCCAAATTCTGATTATTTTCCATAAGTGCTGTGCAAAGAGAGCTCCCTCTGCTAGCAGGAGCAATGCTGTTTTGAACTTTGCAGTGAGTCTATGGTCTTTGATGTGGTCAAATTTGGGTACGAGTTTTCCCTTGGAAGAACAAAGCACAGACGTTACAAGATATTTGGGAAATAAGGGATTTTAATACCCTGAAGATACAAGAAAGCCACCAAGATATTTCACCAATGTTCAGTTCTGAAACCTGTTTTTGAATAAAGGAGGTGAAATGTGCTGCTACTAAATGGAGTTGTGTTTTGTAGGTCAGTGTGGGTAGAGTGCAAAGAGAGGAAAGCCAAAGGGAAGCCAAAGGAGAGTGCTGCTGTGCTTTCTGGGTATTGCAGTGTGAGCTGAAGGGCTGTAGGAAAAGGTGGAAACTTCTTGATGCGAAGTGACCAAGGCAAAGCAGTGATTGTGTCTGCATGACCTTGACAGCCATTCAGTTGGCCTGCCCTTGAGGAAGAATTTTATATGTCTGTCCATCCAAGTAGGATCACTGTTCAGCTTTTGATCAGCAACTAAACAGTAAGGAGAAATTTCATCAAAAAGAGGGATCAAAACTTATCATTGAAGGTGGCTGAGAAATACTAGCTTTCCTCTTCTTTCTTAAATGATGGTATAAAACTACCAGAAGCTAACAAAACTTAATTGACTGACGTCCTTAGAAGTTGGTGCTTTGTGGATAAACAAAGATTCCACTGAGCAAGACCAGGTCACCCACCTGTCCAGTGGCCATTTCAAACACAACACAGAATCAAAGGAGTCAGGCCACAGTTTAGTCTCCAGTTATCTTATTCCTGGCACTGCCAACATGCCTTATAGCTTGTGCAAGATGAAGTGCTAGTGCAAGTGGAACGTTGCTCACTAAGAATGGGACTAAACCAACCTACTTCTTACAACACTTCGCTTATTTCCTGAAGTGGTGGCTTTCCTGATCATGAATTTCACCCTGTCTTCTACTTGGGTGTGTTGTCAGAAATAAGGAGGAGTGGCCTTGTCTTTGGGTGTCTGGTTTCTTTGTTTTGTTTTTCCATTTTTTTACTTTGATGCTATGAAATTCAGGGAAAGTCAGTGATTTTTACTACTCCGATATGTGGTTTTGGAGTAGTCCTGAGATGTTAATGATTTATTCCTTAAGCTGTTATTGCCAGCAGAAAAGACAGATGTTTCCTTCATGAGCTACTTCTGTGCCATGCATGTTTGAGCATTGCTGCTTCTGGCTGAGGGTAGTGATCCCGGTACTTTTGAGTTATTTAACCTGGGAAGAGCTGTGGATACAGGATTCTAATGCCCTCCAATCAGAAGAGTGGTTGCTTGTCTCTTTAAGAAGGTGCTGTATTCAATCACAGTGTATGGTATGAGCATCTGGGAAATGCTTTGCATTTATGAACACGAAGCCTTCTCTATACTGAGTGCATTGGTACCCTGCTGAGTTCATCAGTGTGGTGTTTATCCCAATGTCCTTGCTTGGTCTGGGATGAGGGTAACATGGACTTGTGCAGACTGGGGTTTTGTTTTGTTTGTGTGCTGTTTTGGCATGTCAGTGTATGCCTACTGACTTGATAACATTAACAAGTATACCTGTATTTTCTTAATGCAGCTTTATTCCTGTAAACAAAAAGCTATAAAAATGTAATTGAGCTTGACATATTCAAAAAGAAGCACCTGTAGGTGGTAGGTTACTTGCAAATAGTGATGCTCCTCCTGGGTCACTTGTCCTTTCTTCCTCCACCCCCACCCCCCCTTCTGTTTGGTTTTGCTTCAATCAAATGATGAATTATTTGGTGGAGGAACTAAGAATGACCTATTTCAAGGTGCAATATGATTTATAAGCCCAAATCCTGTTTCAGAAATGACTTGGGAATAATTTGGCTTGTTGGAAAAGAAAATAGATTTGAACAAAAAAGTGCTTTGTAATATCTTTTTTTTTATTGGTGAAATTTATTGTCTAAGCTGCAAAATTTCAGGATGTGTATCATTTCATTTAGCAAATGTTTTACTTGATCTGTGTTTCTTGAAGAAAGGTATTGATCACATCACGACAAAAGGCAATAATTTCAATATTGTGATATTTACCGAGCAGCGGGTCTTCTGATGGGAACCTAGTAAGTCCTGTTGAATTTCAGGGTTCAGACAGGTTTGGAAAAACATCTGTCCTTTCATTAAAATGGTGGTGGAGAAAAAGCTCATGAACTGAAATGGCATTTCAGAGGGATTCTCATCACTCTGAAAACCAGACTCAACTCATGCTTTCTCAACTCAACCAGATTCTTGGTTCCTTCCAGAATCTTACCCCTGACACTTCTAGAGTATGTATCTGACTATACAAGTAACCTGAAGTATTGTATTTGTTCTGTATGCAGTGCTGTGAAGTTAAATGCTTGAGAACTGTAACTTTTTTTCTTGTAATCAATTAATTTCTTCTATATGCATGATGAATTTTTAAGAATAAAATACTGGTGTAACGTTAACATGGCTAATAATTTTTATTGGAAAATTCTAAGAATAAAAGTCTTAACAGGTTGATTATAAATAGACATTATAAATATCAGTGAGTTCTGACAGATTTAAGTCATGTACTTCTGTGTACATATATAACTTCATAGGGCTGTCTTATTGATTGATTGGATTTACATACGAAATCATCAAAGTATTATGCAAAGTTTAAGAAGTGCAGCTATGATACATTTTGTTAAAATTGGAAATTAACTTTGGAATTAGTTCCTAAATTTGAATATCTTAGCCCAGGCAAGAATGTGATTTAATTATTTGGGAGTCTTTTAAGAAAGTCTTAGAACTGCAAATTCAGTTGATTATGAGAACCTAATTTGAACTAAGCTATATTGACAGGTTTTATGATCTAACCAGGTTCTGTGTTGCCCACAGTAATCTGTCCAGTTGATATGACCTGCAGCTGTTTTCTTCTTTGTTTGAATCCAGGCAAGGAAATATTAGGTAAGAAGTCGGCATTGCTACGTCTCTTCCTTGTTAGGAATGCCAGTTTGCAGCCAGATGCAGTACAGCTGGGCTATACTGAATACAGGTAATCCAGTGAATCCACAAAAGGATTAATATTTACAAAACATAAGGCTCTCCCAGGCATACTATATCAGTTTGGTAAATATGGAAGACTATTAAAGCTTGACAATACAACAGGGTAACTAATTTGCTATCAGTTACATTTTAATGAGAGTGTTTCCTAATGCCAATTGGTTGACACTGATGCTTCACAGCCTTTATAGCATTTATTCAGTATATTTAGTAACAGTCTTAATACTTGCTAGACTGAATATCAAAATTGCTGCTAATGCTGCCCTGATTAAGTTTTTTAAAAAAGCAAACAAGAATAATTATTTTTAAAGATATTTTTCCAGTTAGCTTTCTAATTGTTTTCCAAAGCAGCATATTCGCACAGTACTATTGATCTTGTGGATGTTTTTAAATGGACATATTACAATATTTTTACCCATTTCAGTAGTTTTTCTCTCTCTAAAGGAGTAAAACTTTAAAATGATCTAAACTACCATTGGTTAATAATTCTCAAAATGGCTGCACTGTTAAATTACAAGTTAGAACTGCAAAAACGAAATTACAACTTTCACTTTTTGTAGACAACTTTTCACTTTTTTGAGACAATTGCTAAATCTGATTTCCCCTATAAATACAGTTGCATCAAAAGAGGTAGAAAAATATAATAGATTTTATGAACATTTTGGAATGGGTACATTAGCAATTAAAAAGGTCAAAATTTGCTTTTGACTTTTCCAAAGTAAGTGACAGTTCATTGTTCCTGTAATGCTGCCATGCTTTGACAGCCCAGAAAAATCTCATTCCCTCCTCTGTTCTGTTTTGAAGGCTCTAAGATTGTTATTACTGTCCTGTTACCATGCATGAATTTTTCTCTTAACCAGTTGTATAAAGCATAAGGCTGTTCTGACTGTGGACATGTCTGTTGCTCAGAAGAGCTAGAATACCTATGTTTACTGGTTAGTGTTTTAGTTAAGTGTAAAGTTGAAGCCATCTGCTTTCATTTAATTCACAAGCACTTGTGACTTCTTAGGAAGAAGGAGGGTTGTCTTTTGTCACCTCATTCTCTACCTCTAGGAATTACAAGTGCTTTTGTTTGGTACATTGTATATTTGGCTGGTGATGAAGTGGAGACCATGCTCTGTCTTCAGTTAGTATGCATCTCTTTCATGGCAGGTTGCAGGTCAGCAGGTCTTGCTTCCTTCCTGAGGTCTTCTGTACTATCAAAGTTGGCCTCCTGTACTTAGTCGTTAGCTCAGTCTTTCACAGAATGACAGTTTTTTGCAACCTCTTCTTTTTGGTTTACCTTTGGTTGTATTAATTAGTAGCTTACATCTCTTTTCCTGTTTGTTTAGTTGCACTGGAATCTCTTCCCTCGTCTGTGCTGCCAACCTTTGTAGAAATGAGCAGCACTTACGTGCAAATTCTGTTTCCTCCCAACCCTCTTTTGCGCAGTTTAGATGTGGATGGGTCAGGTGAGGGGCTGTAAGTCCTTCTCAAGCCACTAGACATAATCCAGCCCTGTATATTTCTGCATCTTGTGTTCTAATACCATAATTGCTTCCATATTATATATTTTAATGTGGGTCTCTGCTGGCTACCCACAAAAATTAATTGAATAATAAGAGCAAGCAAAGAAGCTGAACTGGAAGCTTCAGGCTTGTGGAGTTGGCATCTGAGTCAATAAATGGGTCAATTTTGGTTTTTTGATGTATTTGCTGTTCCCATAAGCAGGAAAGAACATGCCTCCCTCGTTAGCTTTTGAGGTAGGCTTGCTAGCCATAATTGAGGAACTGCAGGCAGTGGTGGAGCAACTGGTCGTAAAAGTGGATAGAATAAATTCTTCTGGTGCCTGAAGCTGCCTGGCTGCTGTCCCACCACTGCCCAGGAGCACCCTCGTTTAAATTATGAGATCCTGTAGTGGCCACACATCAGTTTGGGGACCACACAGATGTGGGTTCCTTGAATGGAACAAGTGATGTTTCTGGCCAAACCAGAGGGTTACAATGTGGGTCCAAACAGTTAGCAGTTGGTGAGGATGATGTGTAGGGAGGAGAATCTTTTGAAAATACAGTTCTGCAAAATTCAGTAGAGAAAATGGAGTAAATGACATTACACACTACTCTACCTGCAACCCCTGCAGAGACAATGAGTTTACACTTAAATTTACAGCTTCCAAGGATAATGAGGAGCAGTAACTACATGACTGTGCCCTGGAGAAAGAAAGAAAAAACCAAAGATAATGTACTACTTACTACCTAGCCTAACGATGGCTGTGAAACAGTATGCTATTAGTCTTACCTTGTGCAACAGTTTATTGAGAGAGAGGCTCTCTGCCTCTCCTCCTCTTGCTCTCAATAGAGTCACAGTTACATTTTCTCATTAACTAAAACAGGATAGATAAGAAGATAGATCATTCCTTTGGATATGGTGGTGTGGGATTTTTTTTCGTTGTCCAGCAAACATCACAGTTATGTTTCAGGGAATAAATAGAGTGAGAGTAAATCTCAACTGAATTTATTTAGCTGGAGCAGTTTTCACTAGCAACATGGGAACACAATGTCAGACTGTAAAAATAAGCAAATAAATAAAAATAAAGCTGCTATTCTTGTTCATCAATTTTTTTAATTTTTTTTTTAAGTTACTGTGTTTAAACTTTAAATATTTTATTGACTTTTTTCCTGCTGCAATTTTTCTGGTATAAAAAGATGAGTAGGAAAATATTACGTAAATAACTGGGTCAACTTTCTAGTGTTGCAGAAGATTATTCACAGAATATTATGATGCTAGACTACCATGTTACTGTATTTCTTAGATTACACTTGTTACTTGGATTTAATATCTTGATTCAAAGAATCCTTAATGCACTTAATTGTAATATTATTAGGAGTTGTAACAATGATAAAATATTTATTTGAATTGCA
This sequence comes from Coracopsis vasa, assembly GCA_026283785.1. NCBI lineage: Eukaryota > Metazoa > Chordata > Aves > Psittaciformes > Psittacidae > Coracopsis > Coracopsis vasa. The sequence goes on from JANHGB010010711.1 coordinate 18,421, forward strand.
GTAATTACTTTAAATCATTGTCTCTTATTAATAAAAGTCCAAAGACTTTTAACATCAATGGGAATCTTTTTACCAACTTCAAAGATTTGGACCCTGCCCTATGAGAATATTGAGATATATTCTTAATGCTATTGGTTATGCTACTGTTCACTCTGATAATCATCATAATTTATAGATTCATCACACTTGCCTATAATTAAACTTTATTTTCAGAAGTGTGATGGTAATTGGATTTCTCAGTTAAGACAACTGCTGACATCAGTGCAAGAATAAGAGCACAGAGTGAGGATCCTTGAAGTCAGATAACACAAGTTAGGGGCTAAATTTCAGAAAGGTCTGAAATGTGACAGGGGCAGTGGTATCCGGAAGCCCATGGAAAGTGCGGGAGGGAGTGGATTGCCTTAAATAGGAGCTGTGAGAGACCTACTGAGCAGGGAGCAGTCTGCAGTGAATGAACTCTGAAAATGTGGGGCATTACTGCCCCTCAGTTGTGTGCTGTGTTCTTTTATGGGGGCAAAAGCCATGATTCACTGTGACAAAAAAAAGGAGCACTTGGGTTTCATGGAAATAGTGATATTTCAAGGATGGGTACTACATAGTATTTTTCTTCCCAAAATTACAGGTTAAGCACCCAAAGGACAACTGAGCATATTGTGAAAATACATGGGTGCTGGGAATCACTGCCTCTTGCAGAAGCCAGATGCAATCCATCAGCTGCTTAGTGGTGCTTTGCTTTTAGTGTGAAGTGGCTCACATGGAGTCGTGGCTTTGTGGGTCCCAGTGGGATGGAGCATGGTGTCCCTTCTCAGAGGCCCTGTCACCTGGCTCTGAGCTGGGCTTCTGGACAGCTCTTCAAAGGGGTTCAAATAGATTTGTTAAAGTATGCTGATATTTTGCCTGGAGTGAACGTTTTGCAAATATTTTTTCAGTCATTTGAGAAAGTAGCTTAGAATTTGGATGTTGTGTTGTGCTTGTTCTGGTCCTCTTTCTATTTTGCGAACCATCCAGATTGCTTGCCTGAGTGGACTGAGGGCAGAATTATGTCCTCAATACTGATCGCTGCTGCTTTTGTGAGGAAACAGGTGGCACCAAATCTTCCCTACAGGAACCATCAACTTTAGGTGCAGTAAATTGCATTTGCTCAGAACTGCAGCAAACATCTTTCTCAGCAGGGAGTGAAAAAGCATGGAAGAACTCAAAACATGTGAGTCAGGATTCTGCCTTCTTGAGTTTGCTGGGATAAGGCAGCTACAGAGAAGAACAGTGTAAAACCAGAAGTAGGTAAACTTGTTTGATTAAATGAGCATCTTGAATCTTTATGATATGGTCAAAATACAGATAAAGTTAAGAACAAAACTCAGAATCTTTCAATTAAACATATACTGCTCTATTTGGAGCTGTTCAGAAACAGGAAAAAAGGTACCCATGTTATAACTGATTAATACATTAGCTGATTGATACAACCCAGAGGCCAGTGTATGTTGGAAGTCCCACCCTCTGTGCTGATCAGGGAAGACACAGGCTGTTACACCCTCCAAGCAAGGGGGTCTCTGCTCTTTGCTCTAAACTGTAACTGTGCTTATGCTTTCAGTTTGACATCCCTGGTCCAGTCCCCAGCATGTTGGCCAAAAGAGAAGCTGTCATACTAACATGAGGCAAGAACAGCCTCTCTTGCAATTCCTCTAGCCTGGAAACGGAGAGAATATTTAAAATCTCATGAGAGAGAGCTTGTCCTGATAAGCTCTCCTCTGTTATGAAGATGTGATGGTTGAGCGAGCTGTGGGAATGGACAGGCAGTTTTCTGCAGGAAGTCTTGGAACAGAAAATGTCCATGCCCAGCAGTGAATGGTTTGGGTTTCTAATCAAAGTAGTGCTCACATGAGACCTGAATTGCTCAGAAGAACAGAACCAGGCCCTTAAAAATTTTTTCTAAGTTTGTGTACTGAGAAAATATCAGGAAAGAGATATAGCAGAGACAAATAACGTTCTGACCACAGCCATTAGTAATTTGGAGCTATGCTGCCATTAAATGCCCAAAGTATTTCGTCCTGCCTAGTGTTGTTGCCAGACCGTTGCTCCTCTGGGAACAATCTCCTGAGGACCAGCTTTCTCAAGCGGTGACATGTTCCTGCTGACTAGGTCAGTGCCATTGCAGGCTGAATTCCAATAACTTGTATTTGGACCAAATGCTGTGATTTTATTTGTTTATTTATTTATTTTAAAGCACGCTTTACACTATGGCTGTGTATTTGCTAAAGCTGGGATGAGTTGGTGGCTTCTGGATGCTTCTGGGAACAAAAGCAAAGGCAGCTAATCTGTACGAATTTGGTGAAAGCAGAAGCTGGTTCCACGTAACAGCATCCAGGTACTACCGCGTGTTTGTGTATGCAGTCATCTGGCTCCACTTGCTTCCTGGTACTTTTTTTCTCCAAAGCCATTAATCCAGGGTGACAGATAAGGAGAAGTACATATTTATTACTGACCTACCTTCCCTGTCAGTAAAGCAAAAGACAGGCAAGAAGTTGTGTGCAATGGGATTCTTCCTAGCATGGGATATTTTCCCCACTATTAATTGTTCTGTAAGTTAGTAAAGAAGTGTAATGTTAAAAATGGTAATGTTTCTGGATAGGTGCCATGCTTACAGATTAATTTAAGAATATATTTTGGTTATGAGGAAAGATCAAATATCTTAGTGATTTGCTGCTGTCACCAGTACCCAGCATCAGTAAGTAGCTGAATTCAGAGGAGCCTTCTCTTGTGACTGCCTTTTCTATAAAAGCATGTTAAGTTCAGCATGCAAAATATTGTGGGAAAGTTGGCTTTCATCCATTGACAGTGTTTAACATTCAGGATTTATGATAGCTTCTTGTGTGTAAACACAATAGGCATTTTATAAATTGGATTGTTCATAGAGTAATATAAGACGTAAATGATATTGTTCCTACTGGTTACATTATATAAAACATATAACCAGCTGCTGAATTGTAGCACAGAGGCCTGTCATACTATCTTTCTTATGTACTGTGGCCTAGACGCATCATTTATGTAACTTAATTTACTCCAACAGCTTAGTTTTGGAATTATTGTTGCATATAGTGGCTATGAGAAGGAGTACCTACATTCTGCTTTACCAAAAGCTGTAATGGCAGTTTTCCAGAAGCCTTGAGATCTGCATGTGATTTGCATAAAGCATATCATGTTTGCATGTCTTCATCTCGGATAAATGTATGCTAATAAGGTATGTATTAACTAGATGGATGTATACTAATATTATTAGTTTCATCAGTAATCATTCCGTGACTTGTGTTTTCTATGCAGCGTGCCAGCATTTGTAACCATCGTGAAATGTTTAATTCAGAATTATTTGGGGAAGGGGTAGAGGGGGAGGTGGAAGGAGTGCTGGTGTTATGTTTTCTCAGGTATTAAAAAAAAATAAAGTAGCAAATACATGTTTGACTGACCAAGGCAAATCTGATCTGCAGCCACTGTGCGTGAGGAACGCGTTAGTAAAAAGATGATGAGCATGTAGCTGACACCAGTATCTGTGAAATAATCTCTTTCCTGTAGCGCAGACTAGGAATGGCATTATCTGGCCTTTCTAAAGGGCATTTTAGCAGTATCCCTGTGTTTCAAATCCTGGCTGAAGAGTGGATCAGCAAACAGTAATCAGGAGACATGGATTCCAGGGAATGGGCAAAGTGTCTAATGACTAAATGCAATGATTAGTGAAGGTAGGATCAAGACAGGACTGTAATCCCCAGAACAACCAATATAACTTTTTTCTTTCCAAAGCTTGTTAATACCTTGCCCTTTTAATTATCCTAGTATTAGAGGGAAGTGCCATCTTCTACCTGGTGCTCATTACTCCATCAGATGCATTAATTTAGATATTTGTGAACATATAAACCAGGCTTCTGAACAAGAGACTTCTTTATTTCTTTTATACACATTTTTATGACTCTCTGGATTTTTCTGTCTTATAACCAGTTCTGAAGTGTGCAGCTGTCTTCAGCTGCACAGTGTGCAGACCTGGGGTCTATTAAAGATATCCAGGCTGGATTTGGTAACTCTTCTGAGAAGTAGGGCTGGCAGTCCTGCTGCAGGTAGGAGATCCCTAGAGGCACCAACCTACAAGTGGATCCCCATTGCTGGCTGCTGTGATCTCCAGGGGCTGATAGAAAACTTGGTGGCTTCACCTGGAAGGTTTGCTTTTTCCCTCCATCCGAAACTTTTATCATGTTAAGAAAGTAAGAAGGAGCTAACTGATCCTACCTTTTTACAATTCTGACCAGCAATTTGAACAGCCTTGGGATAAAAAGGAATGGAAGGAAAAGAGAAGAGAAGCAGCAGGGGTAAGCTGTGGAAAGAGGGAGTTAAAGCAGTTGAGAGAAGTCCTAGGGAATAAGTGAAAGAAATATATATGCTTGTTAAGCTCCTGCAGTTTCACAGACCTTGTCATCTAAGACTTATCTTACCTTTGAGCACTCACTGTTGCTTTTTTCTTATTCCACCCCCCACTCCCCACCCCTCCAACTGCATGGGTTTTGTCCTCCCAGGTCTTTTGGGATGATGGTAGTTGTGATTAATGCTGTGAATTGTTGGCATTTGCTGCAAAAAGTAATGTTGATTTCAACATGGATTGTAGAGCCTTGTTTCATTTCACTTACCATTTTGGCTTTGAAAATTCATTTGGCATTGATAATGTGAACAGAGCAATTTTGCTGACCTTTTTTTGCATTACTGGCTGTGAGAAATGGTTCTTTCTGGATTTAATATTTGATTTGTAAAAATGACTTGTCACTGAGAAGTTTCCTCATAGCTCTTCCTAATCAAATCTTAAATGGATAATTTTTGTGGTTTTAGTTATTTTTGATGGAGTGTCTTTTGTTCTTACTGATGTAAAGGCAAAACTAGAAAAGAATATGAAATGGAGCTCTTCTAAAAACCAGGAACAATACAAACATAATGAGATTTTGATGCATTGTGGAAAGCGTGGTCTATCTAGGATCCCAGCCCATAAGGAAAATAGAAGGCATGAGGGACACAAATAACAGTTTTGCTGAGACACTATGGAAGCATGTTCAAGTTTAATTTTGTTTGGCTTTCTGCAAATTGGAGGAAGGGAAGGGCAATAATTTGTGTTTCTGAGGCTTTTTCTTTTTAAAGAACCCCTTATTACAAGCATGTGGGGAAATACCTGATTATTTTCTCATAAACCTACTTTTTATGGAAGGATGTTTAAGAACTTCCTTTGCAGGTAATGGGGGCTTGTATGCTCAGGGAGGAGGACCACCACTTCATGCTTATCTTGACTGCTGGAAGATAGCTGTTTACATCACGTTTTGGGTTAAAAGGAAGATTTTGGTATAAAGCTGAGCTTTGTGCAGAGTAAAAACCTGTTGCTCTTTAATAAATGCCCTTTTTGATAAGGTTTCCTTTTTTTTTCCATTAGTGGTTATGTTTTAAATAATTACTTCACTTATGGAGGGGTTAAAATAAGCTGAGAGCTAGTCAACGGTCTTGCCCATTCTTCATGTGCCTGTTTGTGATCCTCTACATACTGATTCATACATAATCTGAAAGAACTTCCTTGACCACAGGATCAAATGGGAAGAAGTAAATTGTAGGCCTTTTTTTTTTTTTTCCATTTTCTTTTGAGCATGTCCTATAAATGTGTTGTGATTAAAGGGAAAACTGCACAATGGCTTTTGATGTGCAGTGCCTGTATGGTGGCACAGAATCATGGTGATAGGTGACTTCGTGAAAGATCATTTATTATGGTCAGCTCTAATCCTTCTCCCACCCATGACACTGCCCTGAGACGTAGTCTACCTTCCTCATGGAAATAGCTCCCTGCTACTTTTCACCTTCTTACACTCACCTTTATGTTATATTTCTGCATTCCCTGTAATACATAGGGATAGCAGTTGTTCATCCTTGAGCTGAGGTTCATTAATTTACAGGTGACTGAAGAGCTGCTGTATTGGGTTTGTTTGCCTCTGGAAGATACTTTCCTAAAATAGAAATGTGAAAAACATATATCTTTTCCTTTGTGGTTTACCCAATGTCTTGTATTTTTCCCCAGTCTGATTATTTTTTCTCTATTTACTGCTCAGTATTTCCTTCCATTTCCACTTAAGATAATCATATGTGAGTATCTAGTATGTAAACTGAATTTGAACACTGAAGGACTTGGTATCTTTTTTATAAGTCATGTGCAGCTCACATTCTGTTGAAGTTTTCACACCAGTGGGTATGACACTTGAGAACCTTCGGCAAAAATGAATGTTAGGCTAAAATCTTAAGGTCAGAAAGTTTTATGGTGTCTTGCAGAAGCATGTTTTAAGAATTTATTTTTTTTCTTTTAATATTCTTTGCTACTATGAAGTAAAAGAGCCCTGGTAACCATAATCAGATGCAGTACCTACTACAGAGGTGGGAACTTCCAATTTCTTTAACATGCTGACAGAGAACTGTATATCTAGGAAAGCATCATGCTTGTATGCAAACACACAGGCACACATACATACCTGCAGGAGTTTTCACACAAACTGGAGAGAAAATTCTGCCCTATAAGAACAGTGTTTTAATATCCATAGATAGCAAGAAAGTTGTGCAGAAGTCTTGTAGGGAACCCTCCTTGCAGTGTATGTACAGGCCTTACTTTGTATACAGTGAAGGGTGTACCCTCCTGGAAGTCTGGATGGTAAAGTTTGTTGGAGGTGATAGCAAGGCATGTAACCTTTTGCAGAATGGTATTGCTAGCTTAAGGCTCAGCGTGCACCCCCAGTCGATATGCTGTTGCTGTCGCTTTACATACTAAAACTTATCAGTGATTGCTGGTTTTGGATGGGTCTCAAACTTTACAGCACCTTTTCCAAATCTGCCTGATAGACAGAGGTCTCTCGGTAGCAGAAAAGTCACAGTTCTTACGAGGAAAGGAGCATGAGTTAAGTGCAAAGGTGAGTTGCAGGGCACTCCTGTGAGCGCTGCTGCAGCTACAGTGTGAATACATTGCTTGGATAAGGTAGATCATAGTTCTTGAAAAGATCCCACTTTTCAAGGTGCTAGTTCAGGTAACTGTGATAACCACACATTTGCAGCTTCCAGCTTAGTCAAGAGTCCACTGTTTCAAGCCAGTATTGTCCTATGGTATACAGGTTTTAAAATGGAAATATTTTCATGTTCAGTGGTAGTAGCAGACTTGCTTTCTGCAAGTAGGGTGCAAAAAGTAAACTTTTGGGGGGAGGGGACAAGTTAGTTTAGGAAAATAAAGTATTGATATTCTACTATTCCATAGTAGATAAAATAATGAGCAATAAAAAAAATATATACTGAGGAAAATTTAAAATGGTAGTTGTTCCTATAAAAACTATGGAAGGAAATGAAACTCTTACTGGTATTTCAGTATTGGGTTTGAGGTTTTTTTTTTCCCAATACCTATGTATTTTTTGTGTTTAGTATAGTAGATTTCTTTTGTGGGTTATCTCCGTGTTTTCATTTTTTAATTTACTGGGAAAGAGTAGGAAGAGGCTATTTAATAGTTTAATAAATAGAGAGTAAAATGGCTATTCAGAAAACTTAAAATTGAATGCTATGTGCAAAATTGAAAGACTTAACCAAATGCAGAAGCCTTTTGTGCAAATCGAAAAACTACACTTGCAAAACCAACGTTGTTTTACTCTTTTTTTCCACCTCTTACTCATCTTGATTATTATTATTTCTTTTAATCTGTCAGTAAACAGAAATGCAAGGCTGTTCATAGAATTAGTAAGTCTGAGCTGAGAACTGTGAGATGGCAACATCTGTGTCTGTGAAACATCAGAGAAAACTTCAAGGAGTAGTAGGTAACTGAACTGAAAATTCACCAATATGCAGTAATCAGTAGCTGATGCTCTTGAAAAATACCATGGGATTTGCAGTGATCTCAAGTGGGTGGGACCTCTTTTTGCCAGCAGTGTGAAATAACAATGTAGGAAGAAGATTGGTGCCTTTCAACAGTGCACTGGGAGCTCTTTATGATTTCCAATGATGAAACAAAAGTCAGTCTTGGATATTTTTAGGAAGTTCTGTGCATATTGTCAGTAAAGAGTTAACAGTATTTTTTTTGTTGACTGCCTCTAATATGGTTGTGTGGAGGAAGTAGTAAGGAACTTGTATTTCCTCTTGCTTTATCAATGTTTTCTTTCATTTTCATTCTTGAAATTCAAAACCTCTCAGTTAAAGAGCAGCATATAGCAGGTCTGCTGCTTTTATTAATATGTCTTCAGAGAATAATGAAAGGAATGCGTGTAACCAGTTGAAATACTGCTCTTGGACAGTCAATAATGGAAGGCAGTAGCAAAGCCCTTTCAGTCTCTAGATGAGCAAATGAATTACTTTTCCACTTGGGCTTTGCTAGCTGTTTAGGATGATTGAATTTGAATCTTTTCTACTCTTTAATAGTAACTTCTACAAATGAAAAAAGATGTTTGCAGATCTAGAGAATGAAATCTCAGCAGCATCACTTGTACAGACTTTTCCATGTGGACATTGTTGGGTTGGTTTTTGTTTGGTTGGTTGTTGGGGTTTTTTTTATACTACCTCCGATTAAATTTCTGTGTCAGTGGAATTACACAGATTCTTCAAAGACTGTTTCTTTGGGTCATAATTACAGGTATCTGAAATAATGAGAAAGTGGGAGGCCAGGAAGAGAGTAAAGGTCTGCAGTGATTTATAATATTGGAGAGTGAAGAGATGTCTTTGTGATTTTGTTTCAAAGGTCCAAAATGTGCCAACTTACTTATACATTTCCACATGCTAACTGAAACCTGAGCTAACCTTCCCTATCAGCCAGGGTGGGTGTCAGTATATTCTGAGGTATTTATACATTTCTCTTTGTTATAACTTTTCAAGAGGGAATGGCGCACATCTGGGTTTTCAGTACCCTGTTTGTCACAACTCCTCAGCCATTTTGGGATGGTGAAGATGTAAGATCGATCTGCTCTGTAATGGATGTTGGCCATTAGGCACCCCTGAGTGGCTATGGCTTCAGCACTGTGCTATCTACATAGACATCAGGAGCTACTGAAATTACAAAAAGATGACTTGGCTCCATCACAGCCTTGCACCCACACAGAAGGTAAAGTAAGAAATGCTTGTTTATCTAATTGGTGTGGAAGACAGTCCACACCAGTTAAATGGCAACAAAGTATAATTATTTAGTTTCTTAACAAGCTTTCATTTCTTTCAGGTTGTATGGATCAGGCAAAATTTCCGGACATGGGACATGTTTATGAGTGTCTGTAATACTTTATTTTTTATTACACCCCTCCCTGCATTTTCCCATGGGCTTGTTCACAGCAACACCCACTGGAGGTAATGAGCAGTGACAGTATCACTGCAACTTTCCCCCCGGGAGCCGAACAGCATTGGCTTCTGTACGTAAATGCTGTAAGCAGTGGTTTTCTATGTAAAGGGTGAGATGCCTCTAGTCTCCAGCAGCATGTTTTCTGTCAACCAGGAGAAAATGCTTAAATAAAAAAGTCTAATAAACCTGGTCAAAGCAAAATTGAGGTTTGGTTTACTCAGCTGCTGTAATGGGTTGTGAGAATAACAGAAAGTTTAATGCAATATAGTTTATTTTATTCCTGAAGTAGTTTAATCATAATCCAAGCAAGAAGTGGGGCTGCCATGGTACTGTGAGTGTGCTCAGTAGAAGCAGCATGAGATTCTGGTTTTTAGCAGAAATTCAACCCTAGGCATATAAAAGTGTGGTATTAAGAGTATAAATAGAAGAAGCTCCTGCTAAAGACATGGAAATGGCACTTGCATGGCCTTCTGGTAGGAAGACAGATCAAGTGAATGTACAAGACCTGAAAGTTGTGCTGCTGTGAGAGCTGGGCTATAATTTAGCGAGCTGACAGGAGGAGTGAAGTATCTCCTCAATATCTGTGTTTGGCAGAGGAGATGAATGCATACATCAGGAAACAATGTTTAAGTGTTTTATTTCCTTATTTCAGCCTGTCAAACTGTCAGCGTAGTTAATGGCCACCAAGAGAGAGTGAGGGGAAGGGAGGGAAGGAGGAGGATAAATGGAGGGAAACAAAGGTGCTGTGGAATCTGGAAAAAAGGAAAACTGTGAAAGGTTAGCAGGGTGCTGAGGCATAATGGTGCTGTGGACACAAATGTCCAAACTCCCTCCATTGTCTCGAACCTCCTCTCCCCTTCAGCCCTCCAAAGAAATGTGTAGAGATAATGAATGTCCATGTATGCTGCACAAGGTAACTTTATTTTGCTGTATTAATTTTGCTGCAGTAGTACCTAGGCCCACAGTTGGCAAGGCATTTCAGAAGGATTTCATGTCATATTTAAGTTGGGCGTCTTGCTGAAGTGGAATCCAAGCTGAAGAAGATTGAATTGTGGCTTGTTTGGAATGTGAGATCTTGGGATTCAGGCAATTTCTTTGTGTTGTTTTACAAATTGTCTGTAGCTGGACTTTTTCTTTCAAACAAATAATGTTTGAATTGTTACGTTATTAAGTATACAGGGAGATGTAAGTGTTCAGGACTTAATTCTTTTTTCTGGCACACCCACGTACCTTCCACTGAAGTCAGTACAAATGGAATGCTTTTCATAAGAGAAGTATTTGTAAGGCAAAGCCAATATTATGTATTATTGTCATTGCGTGGAGATGGAATGAGCGTAAAAAAATTCTTTCCATTTTTTTTTTCCTGGTACCGCAAATACCATTTCGGTAACCGCAGAGAGGAGGGTAATGCAACTGTACTTCAGTCAAAGATGACACTTTGTTTTCACTGCCTTGTTAATCATAGGGGTTGGCAGCAAAAGGGGTTACTATTCTCTCATGGGAGGTGGAGTTGACTTACGTGCAACCGGATGAAGCACCTTCCAAACTGTGTTTTGGGAGTGCAGGGCCCAGATAACGTTTGTCCCAGACTGGATAAACAACAAAGCTGAAGCTTTCTGGGCTCCATGGGGAACGTGTGGTACGCTTGTGGCTTGGCTTGAGCAATTAAAAGCTCTCCCCTTGTGCATCACAGCAGAGAACAGAGCCCATATAGAGACAGGGAGTGGCTGTTGGGATTAAACCTGAAGATATGTGGTTTTCTTTTGGTAGAAAGCTTTGGGCATTGCCTATTCCTGTCAGTAGTTATTGGGCCACAACCTTTCATGTGAAGCTGCTTACCGTATCATGCAGCATCGTAAGGTATGACTTGAACTGGGCATGGTAAAAATGTGGTTTTCTTTGTCATAGTATTATCATTCTGTATGTGTTCTATCCAAATATACAGTGGTTATTAACTATTCCCATTAAAGCCACTTGAATCCTGTAGTTCATGGTTTTGCTTATCTATTGCTTCTTGAAAAATTTTCTGAAGTTAAATCGGTAAATTAAGGAAAGGGTGATAAAATGGTATTCAGCATGGATTAGTGAGTTTATTACAGTAATGGTCAAAGTTGCATATTTCATTTCAATGGGGGAGAGTTTTGAGAGGGTTGAAAGAGTATAAAGTAGTAGCCTTGTGAAGTCTCAGAGGATGTTTTTGGTTATGAGGGGAGCTATGAGGAATACCTGGTGTACATTTTTGAAAATATGGTTAATATGTGTTGGAGGGTGGTACTGCCTTGCGTGATGATTCAGACTGGCTGTGCAGAACTGAAGAGGATAGAGTAAGATGGCATTAGGCTGGGAGGAGCCTTGGAAGTCAGGACAGCAGCAGATACCTGCTGCAACAGAGAGAAGGCAAGCCAAAGGAAAATTGCAAAGGAATGTATGTAATGAGGAAAGCAAGAGATGAGAAGGATGATTCTTGATGTGGCAAGTGGTAAAAGGGGTAAGAGACTGCTTTCATGGACACTGAAGCAGCCATGTCTTTAGAACAACTTTTTAGTCACTGTGTAGTCGGAATCAGGCTGAATCCTTCACGGTACTACAAGTGCTCTGGTTTAGCACCCATTGAAAGAATGTTATGTATTTGCTTGTTCTTTGTTGTCATACGGGTAAAATGGTAAAGCCTGAAGTTGATCACAAACTTCAGAAACATCATGTTAGCAGAATATTGTAATGCTTTTTTAAAGTGCAAATTTAATCAAACACATGGACCCTACTTGCCACATATACAATCACGTCCCCAGGCTCTGTGATCTTGGGAGATGCTGCAGGTTTAAGGGAACAGGATCTGCTTAAAACCTGACTTAGGCGCTTCCAATGACTCAGGGCAGGCGGGGCTGGTGACTGAGTGATATGTTAACTGAACAGGTCAGCTGTTGCTGTGCTGGGGAGAATGGAGCTGCCAGTGAGTCTTTCTTTCCAGTAAGATGTGGAATCCATGGTTCATTGAAAAAGCACATGCTTCATTTCAGAACTGTAACAGCATTACTAATGTCAATCTGAATTGGATGAGTAGCGGAGATGAGTAACTGTATCTGCATATTTAGTTTATACATATGATCATGATGCAGATTTCAGTTACCTTGCTATGTTAAGCTATGATAGGAGCTCAATATTAAATGATCAAGTGTGTTTTACCCCTGAATTGAGTCTCTTTGCTAGAGTGGACAAATGAGCCTAATGTGCAGGCTTGCATGGCTGGAAGGACTGAAGAGCTGAAGCAGAACTTGAAAAGGAAGTGACTTTGTTAGTCAGCCAGTTTTTCAAAAGGAAAGAGTTTTTACGTGAATCACTGGAAACTACTTCACATTGTTCTCATTCAGGAATATACACAGGAGACACTTTTTGCCAATAAAAGCATTAATTCATGGGTAATGAGGAGTCCTTGCCTTTCCCATGTGAAAGCTCTGCCAGATTGGGTCAGATGACTCCACCTACTAAAACTATGTATGCTTATGACATGCACTGCTTTAAGCCATAAATAAATCAGTGACACTGTGCCTGTAATAATCTTTCTGCAGAGCTGTACAGCCTACTACCCATTAGCTGATGTATTTATCATGCTTACTGCTCTTTTCCATTATTTCTGTGTATGAGCATGATGGTATCTGGTAAAGTAATTTTAAAAGTATTGTTAAAAGTACAAAAATACAGATCATATGAAATACCCCTGAAGGTAATGGAGCTCTGTGGACACAGAAGTAATTCTTGTGGATCAGCTTGTTGCTCATATAACTGAAATTCTTCATCCATATACACACCCTGTGTCTGTGTATATATCTGCACATGAATACATGTATTTGTGATATATTTAAACTCTCATGCTTGTGCATACTTGACTATCACAAAAACATAGTGCAAGTAAATACATAAGATTATAAGATTCTACTTATAGAGATGTTCATAGGAAGATGCTATTTCAATATGTGAAGGAGGTGATTGTGTAATTAAAGACTATGTTACAGTTTTCAGATTTCAGAAAGAGGCAGATGTAATCTTTATACCTACACAGTGTTAGGCGTTCAGAAGTAAGGATGTAGCGACTACAAGACTGATGTTCCATTGTTCTTCAGTATTTGCTTTTTATAGAGGTAAAAGAAGAATTCTGCAATAAAAACACTTTTTAATTATGCTTTATTATTAAAGTCCTATTGTTTACCAGTACTTACTTAAAAAAAATAAAGAACAGTTCATCATTAAATGCAAGTAACTGCTATCACAAACCCCAATTTTATTTAACTGTGACTGTTTACAGGTTTTCTTCTGGCATTTCTGCTGGTTCCTAGGATTAAAAAAAAAATAATTCAAAATTCAAACCAACTAACTCTCCCTTGAAATTCAAAACTATCTTGAAGCCTTGTAACTTCAGAAAACTTTTTAGTTCTGATTCTCTGTCATTTTTATGATGTTATATACTCCTAAGGCAGAGTGTTGGGGTTTTTTTAGTTTTAAGCCAGAGATTTTTATGACAGTATCCTTCACTTCAAAAGCAAATATTCTATGAATTGTGATTGAAATTTCAATTTTCTCAATAGGCATCGTGAATACATTTCATTGTGATTGTGCTGAATGTTTTTTCTCATTCAGCTCAGTTAACTGAGAAGTTCTTTGGTTGGGTGTAGACATACTTGGAAAGAGACAACTTTTCATAAAAGTGCTTATGAAAGGGCAGTAAATGAAGAGCTGTGAGCTGAGGGTATGTTACCATGCACTGGATGTATGTGACTGCTGAGACATCACAAACAATTGCTGTGTTTCTGAAAGACTTTGCAATCTTCCTAGAAGTAAGTGTTGGCCTGTGTAGTAATACTCAGTTATATGGTCTCAAAATGGAAGAAACTAGAGCATTGTTTTAGTATTACAGAGTGTCCCTGTAGAGTGTGGCATTTTGGTGTCTCCCTTCTGTCAGCAGTTGAATACTGTTAATTCCAAAATACAGAAAGGTTACAGAGCTTGTGTGGGACTTCCATGGAGCAGTTCAGTGTGGCAAGGAAATTCTGGAGGGCTTTGCTGGGGAAGTCTACTGTCAGCTGTCTAACACTGCACTCCATGCTGGCAGTTCTTGACAAATATTGTGATGTTGTGCCCACATCCCGAAGTTGCTAATGTAGAAGATTTACAAGTTTGCAAAGAAAATAACTTTTGTTGTTTGGAGACATTCTTTTTGGACTGAAGAAACAGGCACAGTTGATGGAAATCCTTTAGAATTTCTCATAGAGATACATCTGTGGATAATTTTGTGCAATAGGAAGCTACTAAGTTATCAGTCTTCTGGGAAATGTTGATGTCTTTACATTAAGACTAAATCCTAGATACTCTGTTAAGTACTTTGCAGTTATAAAAACATCCTGTACTGTAACTTACTTGAATTCGTGTGATTGAATCAGTGTTGCTAGTGTTGAAAGGTGTAGCACAGAAGTGTTGGGAAATATATCAAGAAATTCATCAGAGGATGATGTTAACAAATTTCCTGGATAATTTAGGAATTAAAATAATTTTTCCATGTGTATTTTTTTATCCGCAAGAGACTGATCTCATTGGGTGATAAATTCAGTAGAGGTGACACTTTCTCTAAGATCCCAAGTCTGAAAAATAACAGTCATATTAAAGGATAATTTTTCTTCCACCTAAAGCTATTAAAATATTCTGATGCACTTGAAGAAAGACTGTATGCTTTACGTTATAGTGGCTATCCTGCAGGTGTTTCAGAATTGTAGAATAGTTCAGGCTAGAAAAAACCTTTAAGATCCTTGAGTCCGACAGCTAATGTGGCCAAGTCCACCACCAAACCATGTCCTTAAGTGCCATGTCAGGGTAAGAAATGGCTATCTGTAAGATTATTTTTTTTCTAAAGGGGCAAAGGGCATGCCAATGCAAGATGACCTTAACCCTTATTTGTTTTTTATTTGGATTTTCAGGGTTTTTTTCGTTGCCTTAGGAATTAAGTTTGCTAGTTGTGCTTCAAACAGTGTTTTAAATTCAAAATGGGAAGTATATCACATACAGGAAAATAAACACCTTCTTTCATTATTGCATGCACTAAGCCATGTCTTATTTCTTGAAATTTTATATTCCTTGTCATTCTGAGACTTTAACACCATTTTAATTTTGCAGTTCACTGTACTACTTTGCTGCTCAAAATTTGGGAGGGGGAGGAAAATATCTGAGTATATTCAGAGAATAGTAATTCTTACACTTAGTATTCTTTCTGGAAGGACAGTGTTACTAGGTTTCAGCTGTTCGTGCTGGTTTTAAGCCTGTTCTGCACCCTCCCTCTTCTCTCATGGGTATGGCTGAACAAGTAAGTTAAGCAGCAGCTGTAAGAGCTCTTTCAGTCAAACAAAAGTCTAGGATTCCAGACTCCTGGTTTCTAGTGCTGCTTCTACTGTACTATCACCATGTTATTTATTTGTCCCTTGATTTATCTATCTGTAAGATGGTAATTGTGATACTTGTGTTGAAATTTGCTGGAGATTTACAGGCTGATCCAAACGCTACTCAAGTCAGTGGGAACTTTCCATCTCCATGTACGTTTCTGAACCAGACCTTTAATTCAATGGTGTTTAAGTCCTATGAGATCCTAGCTATGAAACATGAAAAATTACTGCTATTTGCATGGTTTTGGGATCATAGGATAAATGCAAATGAAGTGTCCTTGACCCTGGCTGTGAGCAATCTGAATTAGACATAACATAACAAGAATATGAGGGGGTTTGAGCATTGATGGGGAATCATAAAAGACGTGCATTGTTTTTTATGTATACTGAAAGTGCAGCAGTAGGATGCCTCTCAGTCTCTACCTTATTCATAATTTTACATCATTCTGTTTATTTCTGATACTGAAAAAATCCCCAAATCAAAGGAGCTCTTGATAGCTCTGCCTGGTGCTCTGGTTTGTTGGAATGACTGTGAGCACTAATTGGATTTCTGCACCAGAAGCTGGGCACTGTGACCCCACTGCTGGTATTTGTCTGGTATAAAAATCTATCAGTAGCACAAGGATTCTCACTCACTAACTGGATTTGGCCTCAAATACAGCATTTAAATGAAAGGAGGGAAAAGAAAAAGGCAAAACAAAAAAAGAAGTGCCAGGAGGAGCTTCCTTTTTGATCATTAAGACAACAGCAACAACAAATTATCCCTGTTTTGTATATATTTTGAGATTGCTTTGGTGCCAGGAGCTCTGCCACCTGTTCTCAGCAGGACAAGGTGCGATAAGAATAAAACTGGTAATCTTTGAGAAATAAAATATACATGTGCACTTACAAAGTGAACTTTGATAATCTTTTTAGTGAAGTAGATAAACCTTGTCAGCATTACAAATCAGTCAGAGGATGAGCTGCTTTAGTACAGCCCCTACAACCAGCGACTACTTCCTTTCATTTATTTAAAGGAACCTCAGCAGGTAGTTTTGAACAGAAAGTCGTGAGTATGTTTAAAAACAAAACAAATAAATCCCCCCAAAACCAAACAAAGCAAACAAAGAAATGGGAAGGAAAAAAAAACCACAAAACCCCAAAACCACAAACCCCCAAAAATCCCACAAAAAAATCCCAAACAACAAAAGCCCTACCATGGTAAAAGATCTGTATTCTATTTTCTCTTTTGTATCTTTTGGGTTCTGCTTTTGCTAATGTTTGCAAATGAGATGGTAAAATTCATTCTAAAACAGAAGTGATGCTGCATGGTATAAACCAAGAAGCTGTACAGTACACTTGTGCAAATTAGCGTACATCTGTGCACCTCAGTGGCATGGAGGATCTGACCTGTTAGGTGGTGTGGAGGCAGAACCAAATATTTATAACCATTAATAAAGTAGAAGATGCCCAGAGCAAAAGCAAATGCAAGAAAAAAATATACCTTACAAGGCTGGGGTTGGGCTGGATACTCAGCAGGAAGGCCTACTTTCCCAAAGGCATTTTCCCGTTCTTGCCTCCCCCAGCAGCTGTTCAGACAGACCCTCTCTCCAGCAAGAGAAGGGACAAGAGGAACCAGAGAATTAACCCTTTGCTTACAAGAGACTAGGCTCCATGTATTTGGCAAATAACAATCAGAAGATATTACCTCAAAAAAACGCCAAAGCCTTCATTTGCTGTGATAGGAGGGGTCAGAGGTAACAGATAAGGGCTTGCTGCTGTTGGAACAGGCATTTTAAAATACTCTTCCACTGGATCAACACTCTTAAAATGGTGATGGTGGGGTCTTGGATTCTGGTAGTAGTGAAGGGGTTAAATAATTTTTGGCAGCCCATTGATCATGTAAAAACATAAAGCAGTTCCAGTAGAAAGAGATGTGTGGAGGTAGAAAATACCGGACCGAGTGCATGCTCTCTGTGGATAATAAAAATTACCCACTTTCTCACAGATGTCGAATCTGGCAGTTTTCCACTAAAAATTTGGATTGCATATCAACTATCCAAATTATTTTAGTGTCTGTTGAAGAGTGTGTTTGGCAGGGTTTCCAGTAGGAAAATAGGAAGTAGATTTGAAAACATTAATACTATTTGAATACAACTGCTTAAAGCTGATTGTTCCTTACATGAACTCCAGTGGAAATACATTCTGCCCTGCAAGTCCCTAGCAAGTCTCCAGGTGGAGAATAGCCTGGTTAAATAAGAGGGGTTGTAATAGTTGAACAAGCATATAAGAGGATCAAGAACCAAAAAGGAGGGATATGGTCGCTGAAGAGAGCAGATATGCAAAATATCTGTATAGCTTCAAGGTTCTGAATGAACTTCACTGATTTGGGAGAGGGAGGTGAAATCATTGAGACCTCAGCTAAGATGTATGTGCAATGGGTGATTGCCATTTGAAGTAACTGAGGGATTAGATGCACCAAGACTGGGAAAAGAGGATGGCATAGAAAGCAATTGAAGTACATCCTTATTTAAAATAGTGTGTGTGTATGGCACTAGTCTGCTCCTCCCAGAATAACACGGGAATTTCGGGGTACAACTGGACATTTTAAGAGGATGGACAAACATGCAGGTGCTTAGCATAGGGTTTCTTTCATCTTTCTCTGAAGCAGAAACAGGATAATAAATCAAAGGAGTTGCAATGCTACTGTTCTTAGGCTATAGCGAAGACACAGTAGGATGAAGTCAAGAGAGGAAAGTATCAGAAGAATAAGCTGAAAATTTCCTGCTGCTGAGTTTGGCTAGAAATGAACTTATTAACTATAGGTCATGGATATCATAAAGTACTTGAAAACTAAATAACAGGACACTGATGTAGTTCTGAAAGGAAGCAATGGAAGTGATGTTCTGGCAGGCACTTCCACTGGCTTTGACAGGCTGTTTTAATGCCAGCAGAAGTTAGAATTTCTGACTGGGGATATAATCAGAGCAATGTTTTACTGAGTTTTTCACAGAACAAAAATTAATAGGAAAAAAATGCACTATGATTGTCCTGATGTTCTAGACACATTCTGTCAAATCTTGAAAATGTCTTGATCCACTGAGCATCATGGAAGATACAGGTTTGATAGCTTGGGCCAGAAGTACTAGAATAGAGCTGTTGCAGTGATGTGACTTTTGTTTATTAAAGTTGCATCAATTTAAAGCCAGTGCAGTGTTAATAAGGCTGCAGATAGAAATAGTAGAGTATTCCTTTTTATAAATCCTGTCGTTCTTTTTTTCTCTCCTATCTTTATCCCCTTACTAAACTCAGAATTGCTTTGGTAGAAGAGCTCATCCTGCCTCCCTATTTATTGTTGTTACTACACTGCAGGAAGATGGGTGTATTGCTGTAGTATGAAGTGTGCATGTGAGAGAGGGAGTTTCTGCTCCAGAGAGCTTGCGCTCTGTGGAGGTCAGAGTCAAGTGCTTCTCCTGTCTCTGATCTGTCAGTACACTGATACACTTCTAAAAGCACTTCCTCATAAAAATTCTTAGGCTTTACCACATTTAACCTTTTGTTCTGGTGCTTGGAGAATTATTGTCAAGCCCTACTGGGTATCTGAAGGATAACAGTGGTGGTGTTTTAGTCTGGTGAAGTACTTGACATAGTGAAATTGTAAGAAATGTATTACTTGGATATCGGTGAGGAAAACAGAATTTCATCTTTCAGAGGACTCTCGGGATTCTTTCAATAGGTGGTCGGGTCCAGGGTTCCCATTTGCCTCGAGTCAAATCAGATTCCCAGAGGTGTTGTGTCCAACTAATGTGTTGTGTCTCAGGCAGCGTTATGCACTGTGTGAAAAGTCTGTTGGCATTCACTCCAAGAGTGAAGAACACAACAGGGTCCTTGCACTGGAGTGGAGTATAGGGTAAATTGTAGAGGATAGTAAACACACTTGAACTATTGCTCTGGAGCAGTAAAGGAAAGTGAAAAAAACCCAAGAGGTGTTTGAAAAAATTATTTGGTTTGTTTGAAGGGAAAAGCAAACCTCTCAGGTTATAGTTGTTTGAGGGTTTTTTTTAAAATGTCTTTTGTTCATTCTTCATCTTTTGAGTCAGGAAATGTGTTCCCAGATACTTAAATGGCCTACTGGAAGTGCTGAGTTGATCTGTGGAGTATTTGAAAGATTTTTGACATGGCTTGGTAAATGATGACCGCTCTACTTTTGTGTATAGGCACAGTTTCTTGTATATATGTGTTAGATCATTGTCTATCTTCAGCCACCGTAGATGCACAAGTTATTGTAGGATCGCTATGTGGACAACTGTGGCAAAAAGTGCAGGTTTTGCTGTACTTCTCTGTTAGGGAATACCATTGGCTGAAATGTTAGGCTCCAGTTGAGGAGTTTTGCTCTTTTCACCAGGGCATAATGTAGAGAGACTAGGTGAGATAATTCAGTACATGTGCGTGAGACTTGTCACATTGCTGAAACACTATTTTACCAGTTTTTATACTTTAGTAAAACTAAGAGAAATTCAGGTCAAGCCCAAAGCAAAGCTATACTTGATCATCCAACCATCGAACAGGAAAAGATTTATTCTTATTATTAAGGAATACATCTGACAATACAGCTTTTGGGTCTCCTAATGTGTGTCCCATGGTATCAAAACCTCAACAGATCTCAGGTCTGCCTTATGTAATAAAGCATGTTTGTGCATAAGTTCAGACTGTTTAGTATGTATTCTATATTGTTTGTCCAGCATGAAAGGATGGGTGAGTCAATTTAAACAAGAAAACATCTCTACTTGCAAATCTTTAGTGTCAAAATGGGATGCCAACTCTGCAATAGGCCCTTTTGTTAAGATGGTTTGCTTGGATCTGCCTGTGTGATTGGATTTATCAGCTAAATATCTGAATTACATAGTTATTGATCTATTTATTTTTTAGTTTTGAGAGAAGGCTTTCAATATTTCCATTGATTTTGAAGTTTTCTACAAGGGGGCATTGTAAAAGTAAGAAAGTAAGTCAAGTCTCGATGCTGCAATGGAGTGTAGGTCCAGACCTAATCTTTTTGCGTTCGACTAAGGTGTCCTCCAAAATTTAGGTAGGAAGCTGCTTTTGTGATTCCTGTCACAAGAAAACAAGAAGTTCTAGGAGTTCCATGAGAGTCAGATTTTGTAATATTTCAACCCCAGTTATAGAAATTAGTTTTGATAATTTACATAAGATTATAAAACTTTGATTTTTTTTTAATTTATTTTATATTTTCATTATTTTATTTTTCTCAGTGATTCAACAGAACCAAGTTTAGCGTTTTGCTCACACTGCCAACTCCCCAGTGCTCAAATGTACACAGACCTTTAACTTTTGGGTATACTTTTATATGTAAAATAGGATGATTTGATTACAGAGCCTTCCCTGAAGGCAGAGGCTCTTTCTCTTCCTGTTTT
The DNA here is from genome assembly GCA_026283785.1 of Coracopsis vasa. NCBI lineage: Eukaryota > Metazoa > Chordata > Aves > Psittaciformes > Psittacidae > Coracopsis > Coracopsis vasa. The sequence goes on from JANHGB010010711.1 coordinate 39,603, forward strand.
TTGGACACATATATTTCTTCTGGTATGATAGGTATAAATGTCCTTGATGTTCAAAAACATATAGCTGGTGGGCATTATAACAAGTCTGAGCTTGCTGAGAGAAGTCTGTAAAAGTAAGAATGTTTTCCAATGTGGATAATAAAATACTTTCCTGTTCCTTTATATAGTTTTAACAGACGTTCAGGGTTCCAGTTCCTCTTAACCTGCTTTCCAGATTTCTTTGGAAATCAAACTTAAAGTTGTGAAAGTACAGCTGACTTGAGTCCAGATTCTGCAGCTTGTAAGCAATCAAAGCTGGCCAGGACTTGCAGTTGTTCACAGAGTTAAAGAATATGGAAGCCTATTATTTGAGGTATTTTTGCCATCAAAGCTTGGATTCATCTCTCTAGGACTAGTAATGGAAGATTTAATGAAATTTCTCTTTTGATCTTGCTCTGTGAGATCTGTGGCTCAGCCAGAGTTCCAGTTGTCAGGACTTTCAGTTTGTTTCATTTTTTGTTTTAAAAAGGATTGGTGTATTTTAGTTTTGTTAACCCCTAGTTGAGAATCTTAGCATGTGCTGGCAGATAAAGTTAATGCTGGTCAATCCTAACATAACAAAGTAACATGACCTTAAGTGAAGCATTGACAAGTGTATGAAGACAACATGTAATTTTCTGGTTCTCTTCCTCTCACTCTCGTCCTTCATCCAGTTTTAGGTGAAGATGATAACAAGACATGGACTTAAGTGAAGCTAAGGCTTTCTGTCTTGCTAAGCCTTCCTGTAGTTATTGCATTTGACTTTTCTGTATTTGGGTAGACTGTAGTCTCAGCTAGAGTGCTTGACTTGGTGACTATCTGATATTTTAGCAGGAGTTTCTGCTAGCTTTTCTCACTTAAACATTATTCAGAAAACTTTTGTGGGTCAGTGTTTTTCAGGCTTTTTCTATTTTTCTGTAGCTTGGACGATTTAAAAAATCTCTTTCACACAGTTCTACCTCGAATGGTGACTTGTAGGACCACAAGGTATCATGTATATCACATCTATTAGTGACTGAGATAAAGTCGGCACTGTTACGCCCTAGAATTGGCTTTGGTCACCTTCTCATTCAGAGCTTGGAATTTGAAATATTTTTGAGATTTTTGTTTAAATAACTGCTGGAAAAGAGGCTTTATCCTTTTAGCCCTTTCTTAGGCAGAGGGGTCCCTACTAGCTTTTGAACAAGATTTGTCCAAGAAAATCAAGCAACTTAGCAAAAGAAAATAAATAAACCTAGCACATCTTAAATGAACTGCATTCTAAAGAAAACGATTTTTATCCACACCACCCACATATATGTTAACATACAGAATTAGTCCTAACCTGCCAAAAGAAGAAAATGCACAACACCTTTCAAAGATGCAAATTGACAATTAACAAAACAATAGAGTTCTAGCCTTCCTTTGCTGAGGTGCAAATTGGTAATCAGATTGAAATGAAAAACTGGTGGCTTCTGTGTAAGATTTAGCTTGAGATGAAGGCTCCCTATGGAAGGAGGGGAGGGAAAGGGACAAAGTACTGCAACCAGTTCACAACCAGGAAAAACCTGTGTAAGAAGTACTGGGATATCAGGCTGTACAACTTGACATCAAGCTCTAACTGGGACATCAACTGTATAGTTTCCACTGTGCTAATTGTGACAAAAATAGTAATGAGAAAGGAATGGTAAAATTTAGTTTTGTTGTGGAATTACAGAGGGCAGAATCTGAGGGGTAACATGCTCTTTTGTTCCTGTACATATCCTATGCCCTCAGTGATGTTGATGAGAGATACTGCAAACCCTGTGTGATAATTTCTTTCACATACTTTTGGCAGTCTCACTTTCATTTTGCCCATTAAACTTCATCACTTATGTTTACCCTAATGTTTTGCATACCTCTGAGCTGCTGCAGGTACCTACCAGTTTATTTTATCCCAGTTTACCTCAGATATCTTTTATCTTTCCAAATATGAAGTTTTACATAATGATTTCTACTTGCATTTGAGAGCAGATAAATAATGAGAACCAGCATCATCTTTTCTAATAGTGCCCAGTGCTTGGAAAATGGCAAAACAGGCTTTTATACTGCGGGAAGTTTCTATGCTACAAATCAGAGGATGTGAGGAGCTGGAGATTTGCTTGGAAGTTGTAATTTGGATGCAAAGTTTGAAGAAATGGTTGTATACTTTGTTTTATATTTTCCTACCATCTGACTTGTGTGTGTTCTGTGCTTTTGGCCAGCTCCAATGGAATTGGTGCCTTAAGTCATGTCCCTTTGTGGCCTGTAGCATTTCTGCTGCTACATACTTACTAATATTGCTGGGGTTTAATGGAATTTTTGCTTATTTTGATTTTAATTTACCAATGACTGGTTCCCAGTGCTATTTATCTAATCTCTCTTGAAAGATCTTCATTCTAGCATGTGTATGTTAATTTTAATTTTGTTCTTCTGAATTCTTTCACTTGAAGTTTTGTTACTATGGGAGCTGAATTTTACAAGTAGAAGAGTAATTTAAGGATAAGACCTTTTTAATAATCTGAATAATTTGTGCTTTTTGACAAATATATAGATATATAGTCTGGGATTTTTAAGACTGGAGTATTTGATACTTTGTTAATTTGAGTCCAAGCTGTATGATTAAATGTCCTAGATATCTTGGAAAGTTTCAGCAATAATTATACAATTTTAATGAATTTGTTGCTCTTGAAAATGTTGAGTTGACAGCTGCTTAGGATGAAGTCCTGGGTAGTTGCAGCACATGATAGGTAGGGGACTGCAGAGCTCTGAGCATGCTGTGTACTACTCAGCTCTCTCTCTCTCAAAAAAAGTTGAAGATCACTCTCTAAATGAGCAGCTGAGACTTCCCTTCCAATCAACAGAGTGACTGAGATTTTATTTTGTGGACAGCTGTTTAGTAGCAGATACTTGACATCTTCCTCTCATTTGTGGTCAGCGTATGTCAATGCACTATGTCAGTCCACTGAGGAAGTCAGTCTACTAGGATGATTGTCACAGCCCTTGTCACATGAGGAGAAATGGAGAAAATTTGGATGCTAACACTGGCAGTGACAGTACTCTTGAGCCTGTATTCAGGGGATGTATTAATCCCTCTTTCAGGCATCAAGATTTAGCACCTCTTACATATTTTAATTAGCACTGAATAGGAGATTTTTATCCTTAGTGCTGTAGTGGCTTGTTGCATTTAGATACCATTTATTATGAACTAGATCCTGACATTGAATATTATCTGACTTCTCTGAAAGCCAACCCCTCTTGAGTGAATGTAGTGTTTTGACAACTAAATAATAGTGTATGGTGCCCTATGAACGTGTTGTAACCTGCTCCACATAAGTTTTCTTAGGCTTCATGCATGTATTTAAAGAGTGTTGTATGCAAGGCATGTGAGGATGGAAGAGTTTGTTTATGCATTCAGTGGTTTCTTCTTGGGCAAGATTCATGTTGGTATTGTGCTACGCAACATTTTATTATCCTGTCTCTGGTACAAAGGGGTATGTAATCTGAAGTTTGGGGAATGGACTTAGTTTTCAAGTAAAAGCCACTAAGGCCAGCACTTTTGTCCCTTTTCATGTGTTGTGAAGCCTGTGTGATTTCTAACCTTTTCTTTCTTTTTTTTTTATTTTTTCCCCATGCTATTCGTGTTTGCTTTCGGGCAGGGCAAATCAATCTTTTCTAAATACTCTTTATTCATAAATCTAGATGTAGTAATCCGGTTATTACCTAGCCAGTAGTAGTCAGAAACCAAAAAGGGCAGGGGGGGAATATCTAGTCAGTATGGCTGAACTGTGGTTGGGATCACAGGGCTTTTTGCTCTGTGCACCTTGTCTCTTGACTGCAGTCATGCTTTTGTTTTTGTTGGTGAGTTGTCTTTTTTTTAATATTTTTTTATTTTTAAAATAAAGGCTATTTTAATATTCTGTCTAATTAATGTGCTTTGCAGTGTCTATTTCGTGTGCTTTGAACATTCATTTCCCTTAGCTTACATTTCCCCTCTGGTTTTCAATAAATCTTGGTGGACCTTTGTATCCTGCCGTCTTTTCTGCTCTTTTCCCCTAGAGTGTTAATTCCCACCCCCTGAATATCTGTAAAATCAGCATTTTATTTTTTCCCTCCCAAGCAGCTATTGCCATCAGCTCTCATAAAATAATGGCTTTAGATGTGTCCCTTACAGTACATTGACCCCTCTGTCTGATTTATCATTAGTTTCCAGAGATTTGTTCCAGGCTTGAGCTAATTCCTTCCCCCCAGGGTCTCAAGTTAAAAACCACACTGATACCTGCTTACTTGTTCTTTTGTACCTGGAATATTAATCATATTGCCACCAGCCTCCCTGGCACACGGGAGGCATAGCACTATGATTAACGGTATACTGAGTGTCTTCCATTGGCTTCTGTTACAGCATTCAAGCTTCTTAAACTTATTTCTGAGCTTGTTTCCTATCTTGCTGCTGTTTGTATCTTGTGTTTTGCCCTCAATGCCCACACTCTTACTCAGTGAAAAAGCAGCATTTGTCTCCCACAGGTCCTTGCCTATTACTTTCTACTTCTGCTTCACACACTTAGATGGGGGTGTGCTGATAGTCTGGGCAGAAGATATGGCAATTTGCAGTGGAACTTGGGCTCTATCTAACAGCATAGGAATATTTGTAGGTTATGTTTTTATGAGGCTTGGAACTGTTCCTATGTATAATTAAGAATACTGAAAGAGGATAATCTTATGAGTGCTACAACATGGGTCAGTCCCTGGAAAGTGTTGCATCTTGGGTTGTAAGTTTTCTTCATTTTAATGTATTGGTCTTAGAGTGGCATGTGTTTGGAAGTAACAGGAAGAAGATATGGTCGCTGGCAAGGCACTTACCACAGTGATATCTTCTAAGTTACCTTTTCTAGGCACTATGAAAGCTATATTGCCTCTTGAAACTTAAAATCATAAATATCAACTAGTGCTTTGGAGATAATTTCCATGCCAGGGTGCATTTCTTAAAGTCTTGTTTCTTCTTAAAATTGCGGTCACCTCTTTCTAGGAAAAGGACTGAAAAGGTTGCTGTGCAGGAGCCTCGTAGCTGAGGCTCATCGATACTCTCTATTATTTTCCTGTTGCTACAGTGCAGCCTGGCAAACAGTTACAAACTGCTGCTTAGAATATGATTGCAAACGTGGTGTACCCACATATCTCCCTCTCAAGACAATAGCAACTGTCAGTGCTTGCTCCTTCTGAAAATTAACACCCCAGAAAACTACATGCACCCTGACCTGTTTTGAATTTTAGCCCTCCTGATATTAAAAAACAAGTTATGTCGACAGCATAAAAATCTTGACACTGGATTGCTTGATTCGGAATTGCTTTGCACAGCTGCTGGAGTGGTTTAGTAACCATTGATCATACAAATAAAGCGCATGAACATCTATGTATGCGAAGCAAAGAAGCAAAGAATAATGAAATGTATGATCTCTGTTGCTTCTTGTTTGCAAACCTGGTGCTGACTAAATTCAATTGTAATCTACAAGGATCCACAGGCACATTAGCTGACAGAGGTAATATGTAACAACAATACAGACAAATACACATTTTGAAAGGAAAACATCAAGTCTTTACTCATCACAATGTTTATTGAATTACAGACTTGAAGCACTGGGGCTGTAGCATAGCATACAGCTTGCTCCTTGCCTCTGCCTGGTGTCAGAAGGACATGCTACTTCTGATGTCTGGAGTAAATTTGCCCAAGACCAAGCTATGTATGTCTTGGAAATGTTTTTAGTTTCTTGCAAGGATCTGTGTATAAAGACTCCATTTATAAGGCAAAAGCAGCTACAAATAGTATGTTGTAGTATGGTTAACAAATGATATCAAGATCTGTGGAAAAGTCGTACTGTCACATTTTCGGATCTGCTTGCCAGATTGGGGGCATACGTGAGGGTAAGGCACTGCTAGTCATCCCTTTGCACTCATGCCTGGTAACCTTGGGTTTTTATGCCTGAAATCTCAAATACCTGGAGATATTTTATAATAGGCCAGGGTTTGTTTGTTTTGGTTTGTCTTTTTTTTTTTTTTTTTTAGAGTGCTTAGTCTAAAAAAAAAAAAAATATCTAACATTGATTTCTAAATGTTAAGATGCAAACAAAGTGCATCTTGATGTTTTTGTTTTACTTTTGTTTTACTTCAGGCCTTAAGCAGTGCTTATACCAGCTTTCCCCAGAAACAGGAGGGATAGAGACCTAATAAAAATGTAATGCAAGCTGAATTCTGATGTATTGACAGATGTCTAAGAGATGGAGCTTTAAGAGAAGTGCAGATGCAATGGCTTATGTGCTAAAACATCAACAACAGTCTTGTGGTATGTACAGCATTACCAGCCATTGCTGTGCAGTAAAGTTGCCAAAGTGGTGGCAGCCACTTAGCTGTATACTATCTGCCCTTAAGTAGCACTAATACCCTGACTGTCCCTGCTTGGGCTAATTTACCTGGTGTTGCTGAGTGCCATGTTGTGGAGCATTTTTTGGCTACAGGGCAGATGGACCTGTTTTGGTGTTTGTGTGGCTTTTGGGGGTTTTTGCTGATTTTTTAAAAAACATATTTGTCAGGGGTTTGTGCCGCTTACCACCAAGGACTCTTCACTTGCTGGCTCATGGCTAATGGTACCAAGCAAGCAGCATGCTACGAGCAGCATCTTGTAACTTTCCCTCTGGGTTGAGAGGGTCACTGCTGGTGGTGAAGCGTGGTTGCTCTGGATGACAGCCAGTTTCACAGATGACAGCTGCCTTTAGCTCCCTGGTTGGGGATCACTGCATTGAAGCCACAACAAGGTATATAATGGTAGTATGGAAACCAGATGCTGTGGTGACAGTGTTGCTGACAAGGAACCAGTATTTCAGCTGTCCTTTAAGAGCCAGTTTTCAGTTGCTGCTAGCAGGAGGGGTGTGATGAGTAGCAGCTGTATGGTGGTGGAGCAGCACACACAATATTTCTACTAGAGGAAAATATCCCAATATACTCTATTACTATAAATCTTTCAGACAAAGGGGTCATTTGAGGCTTTGGAGGACAGGGTAGCTGTTTCCTCTCTTCCTCTTTTCTGTGCATTAACTGCTTCTCGTTTGATTTGAGTTTCTGGGAGCACCCGTGGTCAGGCATCTCAATGACTGGGTTCTCTCCTTCCTCATCACCGTTGCCTGTTTTCTTGACTGGAAACTTCACCCATCACAATTCTGCTTTGAAACTGTTGTCTTCTGGGCAGATGAAGGAGTGCACTGCTGCCAGCTGGCTTGTGTCCCCTCCTGCCCATCCGTGCTGTTGCAGATACCTTGCAGAGCATGGGGAGAGGTGTGGGTGGTGTGATGCCGAGCCAGGCCAGCTCTAAGACCGCATGTCTGAAGCAAGACCGGGCTGTGTTGGCCAGAATGGCTCAGGGCAGGCTGCAAGGAACAGTATTTTGGGCCCCACAGTAGCACTGACACCTAATAATTTTGGCATTGTTTGGGACCGTGTACATTTATAATTAGAGTCTTACTGCAGGGTCTGTGCTGCAGAGAGAGAGATTTACAAATAACTTCAAGGGGCGGAATGTCTACTGGAAAGCTGCAGTATCTGCCTATTTTGGTTAACTGATTCAGCTTTGCGAGGTCATTTAGGGTGGATTGATATGTTCTCATTCTCCGTATGTGCGGCAGCGCAAGGATCCTGCAGATTGCAATAAACGGGGAAAGGGAAGGAGCAGATTGTCCTACCGGAAAGTAAAAGACTCTTTCAGGATTGTGTAGGTTGTGTAATTTGAAGATCAACATTGCTTATGGTGAACAGATGGAGAGGATGATTAGAAGCTACAAGTGCCCTCCTGTGCTATAGGCCCAATGTCAGATAAACTACCTCTACAGAAAATTATCACTTTCTGAAATTCTAGGACAACTGTAGGTTGCATTCTATGAAATTGAGAGAGAAAACTGGTGTGAGGAGGAGGAAAAGATCTAGACTGTTAACTGTGTGAGACTGCAAACTGCCTCTCGGGAAGCTCAGATTCAAGGTGGGTTTAGTGTCTGTGAGTGCTCAGCATTGTTTTTGTGGAACTGTGCAAGAGGAAATTCCCATTATTTAAGTCCTGGAGTTCACTGTAGCTATCATTAGTACAAATCAGGGTGATTTTTCCCTCTGTGAGGGCACGCTCACTTGCCTCATGGGGTCTAACAGTGCAGTATTTATTGTACACCAGAGCACACATACTAAAACCTGACCAAATGATACATTTTGTCACATGGCTGTAGCAAAAATGTGTCTGAGAACTTCTGATTGAGAGCAGTAGACCAGTGCATGCAATACTGCAACGTAGTGTGTAGTATTTAAGGTTGGTTGTGTGAATGTCAGTGTTGTAAAGCAATGGACAGTGACTGGGGAATAAATGGTGGGTATGCATTGAGTTTTTACATCTTCTTCCATCTGGGAATGAAACATCTTCGTCTGGGCTTAGCTGGCAAAACTACCTGTGTCACAAAGATCCCAGTTAGAATCAATACTGTGATAACTGGGAGGGCATGCAATGGCAGGCTGGAAAATCCAGTAACTGGGTAAGTAAGCTCTAGTGTCTGACCAGTGCTTTCCAAGCAAAACTGTCAGTATCAGAGCAAGAAAGTACAGCAGAGTGTTTTAATGGAGCTCTTTCTGCTAATTCTTTAAGGACCGGGAAGAAAGTTCTGCTCAGTAAATAGAAAAAATAGCTGAAATTAAGAAAGGGAGATTAAAAAAAAGTGTATTTTCTCATGGTTACACCAAACTGAGCTACAGCGTGTAAAAAGGAAGAATTTGGTCATACTCATGATTAAATCAGTGGGAGTTATGCCAAGTGAGCTAGGAGAGAAGATGGCCAAGCCGTTCACCTACCTCTCCAGCATCAATGGAGAGCAGTCCTTTCTCCAGCCCTAGGAGCTGAAGCCCTTCTGGGCACCCACCAGCAGCCTGATGAGCCATGTGTAGCATAGGGCCAAAAGCAACGTCTGCTCTAATCCTGCCTTCTTAAAACGCCAAGGTGTAGTCATCTGTGCAGGATCTTCTTAACAGGAGAACCTCTGTTCAGGCTCCAGATATTTGTGCACGTGTGCTGTGATCCACAAATGGCTCATACATGGTAGGTGCTATTTAAAATGTTTTTTAGCAGTGGGCAAGAAGCTGGAAGTGTTGATACACATTCCATGTACTTAAAAGTAAAAGGTAAACGAATCTTTTAACTGCTGGTACCCCTGAAAAGTTTATTCTTGATGGTGATAAATATAATGGTGAGAATATGCTGCCAAAGGAGAAAAGGACAACGGCCAGAATATGGCTGCATATTGTTCTGCTTTTTCAGTATGTGTGTTCATATGTATGTAAACGTACCTTACAGACTCAGAATTTGCAGCAATATGGAAGATGTTACCAACACGTGTATATAATGTATGGTATTACACACAGAAACTGTTTGTTAAATGAACACAAAGATTGTGAAGTCAGGCACTCAAAGCATATGAAATGCCAGAATTAGATTTGTCTGCACAACCTTAATTCAGCCCCTTTGTGCATATGCACATTATGATACTATCTTTAATTACATGATCACATATCAGACCACTGAAATGATGGTGCTGACAGAATGAGAAGATATTCAATATTTTTTTTAATTCTTATTGTTTGTGTGGCCCTGTGGCAGGCATATTCTGCACACTTTCAAACCCTCTTTTAAATACTGCAGGTCCATAATATTATCAGTATAATAAATACATGTGAAAATCAAAAACTTCCTATGGACTTCTCTGCAATGTTCATTACTGCTACATCTATATCATAAAGATGTTAATTGATTCTCACAACATCCATCTTGTTGGGATTGTATCCATTTTACAGATAAGAGAAAAAGTTTATGAAGGGGAAGAAAACAGTCCAATTCACCAAAATCCTACATATGTAGTTAACAGTCAACCTAAATCCTGAAGGCAATCCAATTTATTTAAGTCACTTAATTCTGTATATTTATTTGTCTGGGAAGTTTCTGGATCACCTGAAAGTGTTTGAACCCGCATATCCCAGAGAAGTGCCTTTGCCACCTGGCTTAGGGGAACCCTGAGGAAAAACACTTTCTACCCTTCTGAAGTGAAGCTGCTGTGCATGCAGGAGACAACAACCACATGGCAAGTCAGGCATCAAGCTGGCTTGGGAGTAGACTAGTAGAGGGACTGGGCTTTCAGTGGAGTGATTGATTGATCATAGGTAGATACAGTTAGCCTTTTTGTTTAGTTTTTCCAACTGAAGAGAAGGTATCCAGCTTAAGCAGCAAGGGTCCTCTCTGAAGGCCTCTGTTCAGTTAGTAGAGAGAGGGAAATGCAGAGTTTTGTTTGGCTAGACTTCTCCCTACAAGTCTTCAGAGGTACCCCTCTGCCTCCATTCCATGTGTAGGGAAGCTAACTGTTTAATAGGCTTGTAGATGCATCTAGGTCAGATCTGACTTTTCAAAGTGTTGTATTCACTTTATTATAACTGTTTACATCTTTTAAATATAGCATCAGTTGACTGCAAAATATGGCATCTGCAAGTATATGTTCAGGTGTACGGGGTCGGAAAGTGGGCCATGTATGTCTAAGGGCTTCCTATAAAGACTTTGGATTCCTGCAAAACTATTATTCTTTTGGCTTGCAAATCTGAGGCCTTCAAATCTCATGTGGCAGTATCTAAAATGAAACAGTTAATGGTCCAGCAGGCAACTTTGTCTTTAAGTATGCAACTCATGTTCATTCCCAGAGCTGGCTCTTCTTGGGTGATAATCCTTCTAGAAAAAAAATTGGAATGTGATCATGTAATTAGAGAGTATTGCAATGCATATGCACAAAGACTGGATCTTAGCTCATGCATTCAATAGCTAAATTGGGAATGATTGTACAATCCTAATTACAAAATACTATATACTTAAGTATACTTAAGTATACTTAAGTATATAGTATTTTGTTGAATGCTCACTTTTATTCAGCCTGTTTTAACCAGAGTTTTATAATGTAAAGCTGAAAAATAAGGTTATCCTGTAGAGCACCAATGCCTTTTCCCTCTCGCTTAGGTCGTCAGAGAGCTGTCATTTACAGATACTCAGTAGAGAGCACTGCCACCTGAGCTGGTGGAGTAATTGCTGGTAATAGGCTATTAGTGGTGCAGGCACTGGTGATTGAGTGGTGTTTCTGCTAAGTAGCTGAGAACAGCAACGGATGGGTTGAGTCAGTCAGAAGTCCAGCAGTTACTCCAGGTTGTTGGGGTAGTGTCCTCTGGTAGTGCTGCTGTATTCTGTGGGGCATTCTAACTTATTTTTGTCTTTCTCATTTTCACTTGTGCTTCTTGCTCTCCTATTTTTTTTCCCCTTTTAATCAGTGCTGCTTTTCTATGCTTTAGCTCTTTACATTGAATCAGGTTGCTTCATCAGTCTTTACAGTTTGGAAGCAGACGAGCATGAGTTTTCACAGTCTTTGTAGTGCTTTCCGTTGTGACACCTGAAAGTTTTCTGATGGATCAGAAGAGCTGCTGGAGGAGAAGCTTGTGAAGCCTTTAGGGTGAAGCAGGTTTGCGCAATAGGGCTGGCACACAGGAGCTGTGTAGAATGGAGCATGCCTAATGTGCCAGGCCATTCAGTATGTTATACCGATTTTCATCAGGTCTCTTCTGCATATATGCTAACTGAGAGCTGCCTCATCCTCTGACTTGGATGACATTCAGGTCAAGTCACAACAAAGGGCAAGTCACAACAGTCCCATTCCCCCAGGCAAATTTCAAGGTCATCCAAGAATGGCTTAAGGTTTGTCAGTTGACAGCCAGGGTGACCAAAGAAAAGACGTGTGGCTCAGGTCACAAGTGGTAATGCATTTAGCCACAACAGTTCAATTTTTCAGTTTTTATACTCACTGGTTTTGGTGGTGTCAGCTGCTGCATTTATTTTCTTATATGTATATATGTATCTGTTGTATTAGGCCAACCACAATTAAGAATGTGGCATTTCTGGTGGTGAAGTTTTGACCAGTAGTGGTGTGCTTCCTGACGATACTTACAGTAGATATCTGGGGAGAAATGCAAAGTATGTAACAGAGGATTTATGGTGTTGGGTGGTGAAAATTATGCCCTCTGAAGAGGGCTATTACAGAGATTTAGTGCATTACTCAAAATTTAATTTTTCCTTTTACTATGGGGTTGCTTCTTGTGCTGACTGGTTGCATGTGCCGCAGTTGCTAAAGTGAGGAATTCTGCTTTGCATTCAAGGAAGCAGAATTTCAGCTATGACAATTTTTTCAGATGTACCCATGAAGTAAGTAACATCATCAGCAGTATCAATTTTCAAAAAAAAAATCTGTATTAAACTATTATAATTCAAGTTTGTGGTGTGCAAGGTGCAGCCATATTTGAGGTTCTGCTCACCCTGTTGTATTGGTGATTATATACTGGGAGAAGGGATGAGGATTTGCTGCTTTGCCAGTTTTAATAGAGGTGAGGTAACTAATTTCATTCTGGATACTCTCATCATGAGTTGCTTGAAGGTGTTCAAATTTGCTTATGAAATAGTCCCTTCAGAGCTAAGGAGATGGAAATGAGACACTAAAAGGGTTTCTTGAAGTGCTTCCATGTTTCTCAGCTCAGAACATCACATTTGATATTAATATTAGGTACTGAGGCAAAGTCATCAGGTAGAAAAGGGAGGAAATGTAGAAGCAGTCATTTTCTTGTGTGTTTCCTCAGGATGCTATTTTGAGGCTTTAAAAAAAATTCATGCTTTGCTGATGAGGCTGCTGTAAACCGGGGAAGTGGCAGATGTAATTTAAGTCCCAGGGCCCTGCCCTAGAAGAGGTCCAATACTGGCAGCATACATATTGCTTATATGAAAGCGAACAGATGGATACATTTGGTCAATTCTGCCGGGTTCATATGGAAACCTTCAGAATTTTTTCTTACTATTTCAAGTGGAATACTTAAATCTGTTATCTGCTGAGAGTCTGTAGTTGCCCAGGACGAGTCCTTTTGTGGCTTTGAGCAGGAACCGTTGCCTTACTGTAGATGTCTTTGGTCATGTTTATGTGACTGATGGAAGTCTCCCCCAATTCCCCCCGTACACCAGAACCAAGTCAGCTACTGGAGGAGTGAGCTGGATTTTTTTCAGCTTCTGTGGCATGTGTACTGTCAGCTGAGTCTTAATCACAGAGTTATTACTGGTAGTGAAAATGCAGGAAAGAGAAGAAATTCAGCTTGCTTTTCAGATGCTGGATTGATTGCAGAGACACGTTTTGGTTACTGTTGGGTTGGGCAGGGGAGAGGAAGGAGGAGATGGGGAGAACAAAAACATCATATTTTCTTTAATTAAGAAGAATACTAATTTTCTGATACTAATTCATGCTAAGTTCTTGCTGACAGTTTTTGATGTTTCCCAATTCAAAACAAATGAAAGCAATCAAGTGAAGGGAGAAGAATGGAGAATCAGAGGAGGGGTGTAGCTGTATTAGAAGAACACAGCTTGAAGTGCTAATAATTGGTGGGGGGGGGACAGGATTAATCTGTAATGCCTGAAATTAGTTTGTTTGGAGTGTCTTCATAGGTTAGTGTGTGTATACATGTTTGTGTGCACGTGTGTAATGATCTAATAACATTTTATTTATGGTGTCAAGGAAGGAATTGGCATATGACTAAATCACTGTAAAAGCCTATCATACAGATGTGTCAGCATCTGTATTGTCATGTAGCTATCTTTTTTCAACTACATAGCATAGAAAAATATATACATCAAGTATTTAGACATTATCAATGATAGCTCTGTTCAGTATTAAAGTTCTTAAAGAAACAAACTCTTACATTTGGGAATGTGTAAGAAATAGGATACTTTTATCAGAAAGTTTTAAAGATTTCCAGGAAAGCTGTAAATAAAGCAAAAAGAAAAATTAAATCTCAGATACTAAAAGCATGCTTCTATGAAGGTTGCAGTTGTGAGAGTGCTCATTTCTCTTTTTTAAAGAAAAAAAATTCTTTGAATCGTTAGTGACAATAACTTCCGTTGAAAATGGGGGTTAGAAAAGAAGAGTAGAGGCTGAGCTCATTGGGAGAGAGAAAGAGGGTTTGAATTTGACAAAATAATTTCTTCTCTATTCCTATTTCATCCTCTTGAACGGTAAACTTCTCATGAAAAAAACTCCATCCTTTGTTGTAGAAAATGACCAACCCCTGTTACCTTCTTTGGAGGTTTTGTTTTGATAGTGCTACTGCTAGTTTTGGGGATTAACATGAATAACCCTATCAAATTTTGTTAAGACATGGTACCAATGCAGAAAGATCCATGTATACTATTTAAAATACACTTCTGTTAACAGAGACTTAACAGTCATTTCATTTTCCACTATTCATCACATTCACACATGTGGGATGGGCATTAACAGATTGAGCTACATCTTTTCATTTCAATTTTGCAGTAGTGTCTCTTTGCAGGAATGTTTTATGGAGTAATAATTTTCTTCCTATTACAGACTTTCTAACTATGTTAATGGCAGTAGACTAGCCACAGAGACATTTATGAGAACTACCTTTGCAGTGACATTTAAACAATTTATTTGATCATGCTTTAGCATACCTTCTCATGCCTTTTTTTACTCTGTGATCGACTTTAGGAGAACTTTGTGTATAATCATTGGTCTTTCAATCACATTTAACTTAACAAAATGGTATGCAAATTTCTGTGATATGTCATTTCTGAACTCTTTGGGGTTTGCAGTGTGTATGCTATCAGGTGGATACCCCTTGACTGCATGGGCATGTTTGAGTAGCAGCTGCCCAGCAGCGCCAGTGCCAATGGCAGAAGGCAACATATCTTATCTGAGAGTGCTCCAACTTACTGGTATACAGTTGTTGGGTGTACAACACGCAACTTGACTTACCCGAAGCAGGAGATGCTATCAATATCCGTTTTTTGTGTATGATAATGGAGAAGGCAAAGCAGAGAAAGGTTGTTGTCAGGGGGGGAGTTCTATGTATCTCACGTTTATTATGTTGATTGATCATCTTATGTCATTTAGAGAAATTTAAAGTTGTGGATTTGTGGCTGAAATGTGTCGCTGGTGTGGGAGTGCTTTTGGCTAAAAGCCTAAAATAAGGACTTTTGCTTTGTGAGGGCAGATCCTGCCCTGTACATGATGTAGCTTCACCTATACTACTTCATGTGTAGAGTGCCGAGGGTGAGAGTGATTAAAACCAGGTACCACTGGCTCTATAGTTGTTAATGCTTGTATCGGTTTCTGTTGGAATCAAAAGTCTTAAAGTGCAGTAGTCTTACAAAGCCATCCAAGGCAAACCCATGGAAATTGAAAGGCAAGGAATTAACTGAATTAATTAGTAAAAAAAAAAAAAAAATCAGCTTGTTGATTTTTAGTATAATTCATGGAAATTAATTCTGTGAAATTTTCATTCCATGACAGCTGATTGGGTGGGAAAAACGTAGGATTGCTGCTGAATGTTTGCGTTGACAGGAACATTCCCATTTGTTAAAAATAAAAACCATGGACACTGACATCATAGAAATGTGTGTATGTGGGTTACCTGCTGTATTATGTCCCCCATCTGAGAAATGCTTGAGCACATGATTAATCTGTTCAATTTCTGTTGAAATAATTTATTTATTTATTTGTTTATTTATTTATTCATTTATTTATGTTTGACCAAAAGATAAAGCCACATGTTTTAAGTTTGGCTTTTTTATACCTATTTGCACAATAAGGTGCAGCTTACTCTGCTGGCTGTATTTCATGCCTTCCCACTGAAAGGAAGGGCATGTAAACAGGGTTACTGCCTCAGAAAGTTATGTGAAAAGAAGGCTGGTTGCTTGGATGGGTCATACAGCTGGCCTTCACATATGTTTGTACACAATGTGTTGTTGCTGCATTACTGAACTGGATTCTTCTGGATTCTTTGTCCCCATGTAATAGCCTGCCCACAGATTATAACAATCATGGTACGTGTCATGCTTGGTTCTCTACAGCACTGAAGCTTCTCTCTTGAAGGTGAAAATTCAAAGCAATCATCAGTTCTCCTAAAATTGTCAGTTTTGGTTTCCATGTTCATACCAGTTTAGTGTCTGGGCCTGATTTTTCCCTTATCCTGCATCTTCTATGCAACTATGGCTTGCTTTCGGAAATGAGTAGTCCAAGGGGAAGACAAGGGAAAATCAAGCTTTCTGTCCTCCGGGTGAAGGAAATTTTACGTAGTTCAACTTTCTCAAGTGACAACATTCATTAGGCTGTTACTACAGACATCTCCATGTAGGCACAAATAAGTTGGTATTTTCTGGGCACTTCCAGTAATGAAATCCTAAGTCAATGCTTACAGAAGATGTTAAAGCTTTTTTCAGTGATTCTTTCACATGTAACTTTTCTTTAAAATTCTTCAATGAAAATGTGTGATCACAGAAAGCGGAACCACTGTGATTTTCCTCAGGCATCCTTCTTTTGGCTCCTTCCTGTGGATGTAGGTGTGGGTCCTGCTTAACGTGAACACATGGGTTGACCATGTGTACATTCTGGGTGCTGCTGTACAGGGACCATGCTAGTACCAGCTCCACTGTGGCCGAAAGAAGAGCACCTTAGCCATCTCTCTTTACTGAAAAGAAATAAACCCCAAAGTTAAAGATATGAGTGGGGGGAGGAAACAGATAGTCCTTTCAATTTATTTATTTCCGTGTATGATTTTTGTTTTGCTTTTTTGGTTTAGTTTTATTTGTTTGGGCAAGTTTCTTGCCATTTACCTTTACATTTGCATTTCCAATTGATTGGCAATTTTTAAACTGTTTATTGTGCTCTTTTGTTTAGCTGTTCAAGAGCTAAAACAAAAGCCACCAGGCCCTGTGAGGGACACATTTGCATGCGGCGAGCGTTGCCCAAGGAAAAAGTAATTGCTAATGCATATTTATGTGGCACAAATTTGCCATTTGTTTATGCATAAAATTATCAATAGTGCAGGGCGGCCCAGCCGTAGAAAATGGTGACCTTTTTAGCTTAATAAAGAGAAATCAGCTGTTATTGTGAAGAGATCAGCCATTTATTCTGTGTTGAGGGACACTGTCAGGAAAATGTAGATTGGTGCCGGCAATATCATTAAATGGAAGGCCAGTGACCCTTTCGGTATAGTCTATTATACTTTATCTAATAGGGTATAAATGACTCTGGTTGGCAAATAGATTAAAAAAAAAAAAAGGAAAAGAAAAAAAAGGATAAAGAGAGAAATAAGAAGAAAAAACCAAAACCCATCACTCCTCTGGACTTCTTTTTTATTGCTCATCCATGTGAGCAGGTAGATATTGAGGAGGTAATCATGCACAAGCCGGCTGGTATTTTTTTAGCGGAAAAGAGACTTTAAAAACAAAAAACAGCCGCAAAACCCCAAACCCACTCTGTTCAGACTAGTTTTGAGTGGGGAAAACCAACCAGAGCCAGCTAGTGATTCTTCCTAGTTCATCCTGTCGAAAGCAATGCTCTGAAAGGCCCATACATGGATCAGATTTTGGCTTGTGAAATGAGAGCTTATAGTCTGAAAGTAGGAGGTAGGGTCTTCTCTGAAGACAACAGGTTTTCAGAAACGGTTATGCTTTTTTCTTACACACATACCATTTTTTTTTTTTTTTTTTTTTCCGAAGTGGATAAAAATTTGCCAGATTATGCCCCAAGACACTGAAGACCTCATCTGCTGAAGATGTAGCAACGCAGTTTCTTTTAGTTGCCCCACTAATTCACCTCAACCTTAATGGGCACACTTAAGACTTGAAGAGTTAAAAACTAGCAGTTGTAAACCTCAGAAAGTTCTTGTGAAAATGAAAGTTAAATGCAGAAAACACCATGTTCCTGTGTTACTGTCATCCTGTCCACTATAGTGCGCTGCACTGTGCATAACTGGAAGCAGCTTTAACCAGAGATGAAATGTGGAGAGACATGAGTCACAGTGACCGTAAATGGTTGCAGTTTCTATGTGCACTGTGTGGAGGGCAGGGCATTTGATTTTTATTATTATTATTATTATTTTTTTTTTTTAACCCTGAGAAAGATCCTGCAGATGTTTGCAATAGCCGTATTTTACTTTGCAAAGGTTATGTTAGATTATGAGATTGCCTTATGTGCATACCCAGCCTAGTTAGGTGAGATGAAATTCCACCCACCACCACTTTGGGACTGCACACATTCAGAAGATGGATTTTCCCTTGTGCCTTCAGAATGTCCTGCTGTTATTCTGTGCTGTGGAAGGGCTGATCAGAGCCATTTTGGGGCTTTGCTCTCTTTGCTGTCTAAAAAACCTATCACAAGCTAACATCATCACAGGAAAGCCACTACATTTGTCTCCAAGTGACATCTTCCTGATGGCCTCAGTAAAGAGGCAAAGGGTTGAATAGGGCAAAAGAACTTGCAGACTGCATCAGTGGAAGCCTCTTTGAGGTGGGGTTTTCTGCTGATGGTGGGTGTGGAGGTTGTGGTCAGAGGCAGGACTTCAGTCTTGAAGGTTGTTGATCTGCTTTCACCACTATTAAAATCCAGGGAAAGCTTAAAAAAAAAGTCATTATAGTAAAATATAATACAACACTTAAAACTTAGCACATTATATTATACAGTATATAATGTATTGCTCTCTATAACAGTGTTGTAAAAGTCTTCATAAGAATGTGTGCTACACTTTCAGACTTCTTCATACCTAAAATTTTCTCTCATACTGGGATAGTTTTTGGAAAGGGTTTCTTCAGTCTCCTGTTTTGTGCTTTTCCATTCGTTTAACTCCTGTACACAGAGGTCTTTGCTGCTTCTGGAATGATGCCCTCGTAGTCTTCTCAAATTAAGGTCCGCAAACCATGTTGCTGTAGAAACGAAAACATTGTAGGACATGTTTTGGAAATGGAAAGAAAATAAAAGAAAGAGCTAAAAGTATAACTTTTCTTAGGTGCATCCTGTGGAAACCATAGTTAAGATGAAAGTGAATTTAATTGCAGAGTAGGATCTAGGCTTGTTCACATAGCAACAAGTCTTTTTTTTTTTCTGCTGGTTCTGTCACGCTGCTCAAGGCCATAACTGAGGAACTACAGGGAAATAGAGAGCAAGGCTTCTTCAGAAATCTAGAATCTAAAAATATATAAGTTTATGGATGTGAACTGAGTGGGGCTGGTTCTTTCCTCAGCTCCTCAGTGTGTGTCTGTTGTATTACTGATGTGTTGATTAGGGAAGGAAGATAAAGGACAAATTTTATATTATGCTAATTAGTTGATAAATGTTTAATAAGATAACCAAGTAACAAGAGTTAAGCAATTCATATTTCCTGCTTCTTTGAGATGCTGGTTATCAGGTTGTCTGATAGGATGTGCAGATCTTGACTTTTTT
Source organism: Coracopsis vasa (assembly GCA_026283785.1). Classification (NCBI taxonomy): domain Eukaryota; kingdom Metazoa; phylum Chordata; class Aves; order Psittaciformes; family Psittacidae; genus Coracopsis; species Coracopsis vasa. The sequence continues at coordinate 58,988 of JANHGB010010711.1, forward strand.
TGTAAAAGGAAATTTTGATGACTTACCTTCGCTAAAGACTTTTTTCCCCTTCTTCAACATGGATTTATTTGGCAAAGCCTATAGAAATGTTCATCCTTCAATTCATGTTTGAGGAAATTTCTATACAAAGCATCAAAACACATTTCTCTTTGCCCATCTATTGCTCAAAAATAATATAGGAAATTGAGGTTTATCTTCACTTAGTTTGCCTGCATGCAGAGCTCAGTATGAACCAGGGATGGTTGTCTTCTGAAGCCTCATGCACCAGTCTGCGCTTGGTTGTAGTCTTACATGCTGCTGCTTTTCACAGAATGCTCTCAGAACTGTAGGGCTAGCAAAGAAATTCTATCAAGCTAGACCAGTAGATAAAGTGCCTGGGTTTATATATTGATGTTACTGATTTCAGAATTTGGTTGGCTGTATGTTTTGTAGTTTTAAAATAAAATAAATTCTTACTGATTTTTATTAATATGTGTTTCATTCTGCAAATTATTTGTTTTGGTTAGACTAGATTGATATTAATAGATTGTAACGCAGGTTAGGGGTGCAAAACCTGGCTGAAAGGACAGCAGTTATTTCACACCTGAGATGGTGCTGACTTTGGCTTGTGAGAACTCGGTGTGTCATGTCACAAGTTTAGTCTCAGATATGTTTATGCAACAGTGTTCATGTGATCCAGCTAAATAACATTAGTTCTAGAGATTTTTTGGTCTCGAATCACTGCCTTAATGTGTACTTGAGTCACATAACACTTATTTTCCCAGTTTTGCAACCAGGTAAACAGGCACAAAGCCTATGGCAGGGCCACCTGGGTCCAACTGCCCAGTTGCACTCTTCCATGCAACAGTGCCACAGGCCTCTGCAAAGGGGTCCCAGCTCCTACCTTGTGTATCCCTTCCATGTATACCTGAACTGTGGAGGACAAGGTGAAGTTTGGGAAGTCGTGCTGTCTAATGTTAGTCATTGAAGTTCTGTGCTTTGTCATACCTGCCGCTCTCACCTGTGCAGGAAGCTCAGGTGCAGCTCGGAGAACCTCAAGGCAGGGTTTGAAGTTGCGGAGTAAATGCGTGAGTAACCCTCTTACTCACAGGGTGACTGCTGAGAGTAGAGGCAGATGCAGAGGACCTTTTCCTCATGGTACCGTACTCACAGCATTAACCTTGCTAAACAGGCTAATCATGCAAGTTAGGCTGGTGCTACAAAAACAGCATTGGTCATTGTAGGTTAGCTGTTTAAACACCCGAGAGAAACAGGAATATATACTCACATCTTTCTCCTAGTTCAATCTTTGTATTGATTTTTCATGATAAGAGGTGCCAATTTAGTTCTAATAATGTCTACTTTTTTCTTTTTTTTTTTTTTTTTTGCTATTACATATTTCCATGGCAGCTCTTCCATGTGATATATTTTGGGTCACACATTAATTTACACCAGCCTCTGTTCTGCAAAAAGGAGTTCATGAACTAAACAAAAAGGAATGGGGAGGGGGATGTCTAGCAGAGACAGAGGCTTTTGTTTCATGTTTTGGATGTATTTTCTTTATAAAATCAAATTGTTGATATGCATTTGCTTTTATTTGTCTAGCCTTCCTCTTGCTGATGACCGGGTTCCTGTTTGATCCTGTTTACAAGCTTCCGAAGATTGAAAATAACCCCAACTTTTCTGCATTGGGTAGGAAAATAAAACCATCTAAAGAAATACGCCAATTAATCTGGAGGGCTAGCAATATGGAAGAGTGTGGTATGAAGGAAGAGCTTGTGGAGAAAAAGGAGAAGGTTACTAGGTTACCACAAAAGACATTAGTGTACACAATTTTTCTCACCCACTCTTTAAGACTAGGGAGGAGGGGGGAGGATTGAGTAGATAAGCAAGTAAATAAGAATATTCTCCAGTGTGTGTATTTCCAGTGTAAATGTTTTAAGTTTATCTCTGTTAACTCATTGAAGCTGTTTCACAGTTCTATTTCAATTTATTAAAAATCCCCACTAAAGATCAAAAGATTTTTTGGGGTGTGTTTTTTTTTCGTTAAAATTTACTGGCAAGATAAAAAATTTATCCAAGGGAAGTGGCAATTGATGCCACGTCAGGATTAGAAATGCAGCCATAGTGATAGGTAACATTTATGTCAAATTTTCATGGGTGGAAATCAGGAAAAGGTGTGGAAGCCAGTAGAGAGCCAGAGCCAGTATTACTGAGGATTTTGGAGCAACTCTTAGGTGAAACCCTGGGACAGCCTTCTCTATTTAGGCATGATTTTATCCACATGCAGAAGGCTATTCCACAGCAGAAGGCTAGTCCACTGTTCCTACTGGGACAAAATTTCCAATTGAATTTGAATGCCGGGTTATATGATTGACTGATAATACTCTGATGTAAGTCAATGCTTTTCTGCTGCATAGTGAAGCCTTAGGCACGCAAAAGAGATGACAGTCTAAGTCGTGGTATTTTAAAATGGTTTATTCAGATACAAACAAATTTTATAATTTACTTTTCTCTTTCTAACTGCCAGAAGTCAGTGGTGACATTCTTGCTTTTTTTTCCTCTTCTAAGTAAGCTTATCAAAGTAGAAATCACTAATTCACTAGCCAGTGCTTAATAATCAAAGAAGTGAAACTTCTACTTTAGAGAAAAAAAGATATTCCTTTGCTGAGTCGATGAATGATTTTTAAATAATGAAAGCTTACCATGTACTGGGCAACTGATTTCTTTTTATTATCATTATTATTATTTTTTAAGGCTTTCATTCTGAGAGGGGTCACTAGCCTTTGAGAATTGAGCCACTTCGTTGACAAATCTGTCTTCAAAATTGAACAGCGTTAATTAGAAGTTTATGCTGCAGTTTCTTACTTTTTAATGTGGGTGGTGGTATCAACAAAAATGTCTAATGAATTTGATTGAAGATGATTTTAAAAGGTCTGCCACCTGTAGATAAAAATGTGCATTACTACACATGGCAATTATCAAGACTGAAGGCAGTGACATGATCCTTTGGCCTTTTGAAATCAAAACACTTACTGTAAAGAATAAAAGGCACCAATTTCTCCATCTATGTTAATATAGGAAAGTCTGTATATTCAACTATGTCAATACACAGTAATATATCTAGGAGTAAAAAATGAGACTTTGGATTATGTTAGGCTGAAGTTTCCCGTCTTTTTCTCTACAGGCTTGTAAAACTCTCACTATTTTTGTATATGTTGAGGGGTCTTTTTTTGATCTAATGAAATAAATTGCTAAAAATATTCAGGTGTCTGAGGCAGCAGCAAAGCATCTTTGAGCCACCCTACAAAAATAAACTAGTTTTGTGTGTGCAGGATGAAAAAGAAAGAGTACAGAAACAGATTTCAGCTTCAGGCTTTCTACAGGGGCATTTTCAATAAGGGAGGGGAGTAATAACCCAGCAACTATCATTGTAAAAATTATGAAAAGCACTTTGATGGTCCTTTTTTAAAGTCAGTTCACTAAACAGGGTGCAAAGCAAAAGCCTGAAAGGCAACTTGTAGTTTGCCGTTAACAGCCTCAGCCCCTTGCTGCCATTTGTGGTTGAGAATGAGTGCTTCTGCATACAGTAATGGTGAGAAAAACTAAAGGGAAATAAAGGATATGAATGAAAGATTTTCTATTTTCATATGAGTACTTGGAACACCAAGCAAGTGAAGAAGCAGCAATTTTAGCTAAGCTAATGTAATAGAAGACCATTGCACCCAAACTGTCTCAGCAGAAGTTCCTGCATAATTAGATTGTAAATCTTTTCAACTGAGGAAGTTTTGCCCAGGGTCAGATTGTCTAAGTAATAATCCATTCTACATAAATTAGAAGATTTGAACTGCTGGGATACATTATTACATTAGTTCTGTTGTTTATTCCTAATATAACTAAGAACAACAAATGAAACAATTTTTTTTCTTTTCTTCTTTTTAATTATGTTATGTCTCTTTGGCTTTCGATTACCTCAGAAGGCCTTTCCTGTAGGTTTTTGGATTTTTCCTGAGCAATGATGATGAACTTGTCATCTAGGCAAATTAATAAGTTTTTAATATACTTTAGAAAGTGATATTACAGAATGCTTTGGCCCACTGTATTCTGTGATATCACTTCCTCAGTGAAGCATTTAGTCAAAGATGCTGCTGCTCTTTTTGTGCTGCAGTTTTTGTGATGCTCTCCCACTACGATCCCCTTGTTCCGCAGAGAATAGAATTGCCATCTTCAGGGTAAGAACTAATGGATGAAAATTTACTAATAACCAGTTTACAGAAAGCAGGCTTCGAAGTTTTTAATTAAATTATTTTCTTTGAGAAAAAGAAGATTGTGGGTACTTAACATGAATATACAGCTATAACTAAAAGTGATAGGGGTAAATCCTGAAGTCATTACTTGGGAAAAAATTGCCATTGAAATGTCAGTATTTGATCTGCTTGAAGGAAACAAAGTTCACAGTGTAGCACAGATTAATTTTCATGAACTTGGTGAGGTTTTGGTTATGTGTTAGGTTGGGTTTGGCTTTTTTTTTTTCTTTTCTTGTGTGTATTTTACACTCTCACTATTAAATGGAAGAGTGGCAAACTTTTCACGAGAGCCTTTAGGATTTAGAGCTTTTGGGATGGACTCTCAATGTGTCTGTTTATACCCCACTGATGCTAAAAAAAAAAGAGAGATGTGGAGAGGCTTGTGCAAGTGCTCAGAATGCTGCAGGCTCGCAGTTCCTGGGGCTACTTTGGGCTTGCACCAACTCCATAGTCTCTTAGATGCATGTGTCGCAGATCTAGACCCGCACAGCGGTAGGAACTAGTAGCAGGATTGCAAAATCAGTTTGATGTATCTCCATGACTGGTTGTCTTTCTGTTGTTGTTGTATATGCAAGCATTGAGAAAAATGGAATATGAGGAAAAGGCTGGCTTCTGTCATTAATGAAGTTTTAAAATATCTGTGTTCTTACTGAAAATTCATGTTACATGATTTTTCTTTTTTTTTTCAGAGAAAAAGGAAAAAACTATCTGAGGTGGGGGAAGTACTACACTCCCTATTACCCATCTACTTCCTGTGTTCAAGTTAGAAAAAATTAAAAATTAAATAGATAATTTTGAGATAATTCTGTATTTCCAAATATCTTGATTATGTGATAATGCTTCTGTGAGCTCAGCTGCTTGGTCAGCCTGCTCTGCAGAGCATTGGCAGATGGAGGCAAAGCATAAGTTTTGGGGGAAACAGCAAGTACTCTCACAGGTCCTGGAAATTACGTACTCCCAGACTCAGGGATGTGTAGTCACCCTTCTGTCAATTGCTGCCAAAGGAGCAGACTGCAATATACTAGTCTACTTTTTTTCTATTGCTCTGATATGCCAGTGGATGAGAAAAAGGAATAACACTTTAGGAAACATGAGGAAAAAATTAAGATCTGTAAAAGCCCATTGAAACTGGTATTTTGGGGAAACACCAAAGCATTGGAAACATAGAAGAGCATTGGAAGTCAGGAGATAAAATATTATTTTTTCACTTCCACTTAAAATCCAAACTTGCTCTCATTACTGCCATTATAATTCTTAAAATTACTTTTATGTATTCAAATTTTATTATTGTTGCTATTATTACTATTGTTGTTATTATTATTATATTTTTATTATTTTATTATTTAACAGCAAGTAGCTGTGTCTTTTTTCAGGAACATCAAATACAAAGAAAATCAGAAATCAGACCTCAAGACTACTTTTGAGGCAGAAATAATCCAACCATTATTTCTGGTGTAAAAGGTTTGTGAATAGCATCATTTGCCTAGAAGCTGTTTTCCAACCTAATAACTCCCGGAATAATGATCTAGAACTGTTTCCAAGAGGATTAAGGCCCATATAACTATTAGAAAGTATAAGTTTTTGAAAAAGCTTCTTTCTGATTGGTGGAGATGTGAGTTCTGATTTAGGTTAAAGCTGGTTGCTTAAGAGAATCAGTTTCAATCTCTCTGAAGTCAAAAGTGTTGAAGTAATTCTCTGGAGAAGGATTGTCTGAGGGTTTTTTTTTCTTTATATATTATATATATATGTGTATATATAGATATTACTTATTGCAGTAATGACCTTAAAGATGGTCATTTAACTGGGTATTTAATCCATTTGGGAGGGGTTTTTTTTTAATCTTCTGCTTTAGTTTGCCTTGGGCAAAAAATGTTCAAAATGGGCTGAGATTGCAGCTGAACACTTAGCTTGTTGGTTAATCATCACTTGAACACTCTTCATTGGAGAGACTGTGGAACAGAGAATTTGTCTGTAATGATACTGGTGTGTTTTTAAGGTCGTGCACATATTGTACGTACTCTTTTTAATTGCTTTTTTAGCTAGTGTGATCTGTCAAGGGAGGGAGGAGAAAACATGGGCTCAGGATAACTAGGGAATATCCACTGCACAGGGGTCAGGCATTAAAGTTTAGAGGAATGCATGGATTTGCAGCTGAATCCTTTTGATAAAGAGCTCTTTGCAGAGCTGCATTTTTAAATTGGCAAAACTTCCCAACCATGCATCAAAATACTGGTAACAGAAGTTCACTACAGAAAGCATGTGAATTCACACTGAAATGGCTGTTAACCACCTATTGTTTTTCACCTTCTTGAAATAGAAGGAACTAATGCTGTAGCTTCTGGCTGAATCCCAGAAATGTCTCAGCAGATCACTGCAAAGACCTAAAACCATCAGTGAGTTCAGCCAGCTTTATCCTAGGGTGCTTTCATTGCTAGCAATCAGGATTGGTTTACATCTGTCCCAGGAGCATACTCATGTAAGAAGGTGAAATAAACATCTGTTATTAGCAATGGGAAATAAAATTATTTGTTTTATTTATCTGAGGAACTAGTATCACCAGCCATTCAGAAATCTGTAGTAATAGGCGTATGGTGTGTTAAATGTGACCTTTAGATAAGTTTGGCCTTGTGTGCAATTTAAAAGTGGTTTAGCAGACCTTCTCAGTAATAAGGTAACAAGAAGATTTGGCTGTTAACTGAGGTGTTATAAAAGACAGCCAGTTTTGTAGGCCACTGAAATCCATCTTTAAAAAATGCAGAAGGATTTTCATCAGTGATGGTACTTAACATGCAGCTGAATTGAGCCCTGTTTGGAAAAAAAGAAAATCACTCTAATTTTTGCATTGGTTGACTATAGCCACAATAGAGAAAGGCGGAGAAGTGTTTGCTGATCAGATCTATGGCCAAATTCTTATTTCTGATGCAGTATGCATGGTGCCAAAAATCTGATGCATATGCTTATGAAAGATTTTTCTGGTTCTATATGTACTATAAATACATTCCACATGGCTTTATACAATGTGCTCTGTTATTTCAGTAAGTCACAAGCTACTAAGCCAGATCCAAAGAAGGTGAAGCTCTGAATAAAGTTCTTTAACATTTTATGACTTTGAAACCCTGTTTTAGAGTATATTTGCTTCATTAATTTGTGGCTTTGATCTCAGTTGGGTAAGCATTGAAAAGATAGACAAAATTTAATGGGGAAAAAAAGTCGTTCCACGAAGTTCTCATGTTGCAGTTAAGCTAGCAGACTGAAGAAAGTTCCTTTTCATTGTTAGTATTCTAGTGTTTGATTTTAAGCCAGGAATATATAGTTTTATTTAAAATAAATTGATTAAGGAATACTGTTGCTGAAAATGTTATTTGATGTGAACAGGTTTGGCAAAACTGCTTACCGAGTGTGAATACATGTCTTTCCTGGGATTTGAGAGGAGAAAAAAAATATCTGTGCTCCGTCTACTCCCAGCTGTGGGACTGTGGGTATAATTGTGCAGTATGGTCTTCCAAGCCCCCAGGCAGGTCTGTCCAGCTGCCCAGGAGCTCCTTGGAGTGTCCCCAAGCAGCAGTAAAATGAAGTCTGGCTACCTCCTAGCTGATTTCCCTTTTTTATATAAGAACTTTGAATTTCAGCATTATACTTAAAAGGATGAGGAGAGTGGATTAGCTGCAGTGGTAAACCAAAGAGTTTGGTAAACCTAAGCAGTAAACTAACAGTAGAACTGCAGAGATATTTTCCCTGTTGCAGCAACAGGTTGCTCTATTTCCTTCTCATTTTTTTAAACCACCATTATATAGTCAGGCACCAGAGTAAAATAAAGTTTAATGAGTGAACAGTCCCTTCTTCCCCTTCATTTCCCCAGCAACAACTTAATGTTTCTGATAGAAAGTGCGACTTTGTTCTCAAGATTGGCGATACAAATACAGTATCATCCCATTTGGTTGCTTTGTCCCTTGCTGGTACTCATAATTATACCTTCTTACTGGACCTTCTCCACATGCATGATCTTTTATGCTTTCTAGCATTGCAAATGTGGGCAAGTAAACAGGGTCCACTCCCTGCCATGTGTCATCTGTGCAGCCACCAAGCAAATGCCAAGTGTAAGGGAGACTCTGGTTGTTGGTTATACCTCTATAACAGCGGTGGAGATTGCTGTGTTTGGGAATTGAGAATTTCGGGACAGCTGTAGTGCATAATGTAGTCATGGGAAGCATATTGGGTTTGGGCTAGCATGGGAGCAGTGATAGCGAAGCTGGGGTTTGGGATTTGCACTGGATTCCTGGCAGGCACAGAACAATAGCTCTACATCCCTTTACTCAGGTAAGAGGGGGAAAATGAGCATCAAAGAATACTGGCATTCTACAGCTGCTTTTTGGTGAACCTCTGTAAACTTAGATGAAAGAGATAAAATGTGAAGATGATAATTTCATAAGCAGTCTGGTGTTTCATGCCTTCCTTTTAAGAGTCAGGCACAAGATAACGTCTTGATTAACAGCTGGGGAGTGCTGAGCCCCCACCCTTGGAAAATTAGTCCTTGCAGCATCTCAAGTGAGGTGCCCCAGGCTGAAGCACCTGAAGCCTTCAGCTGTTCCCGAGTCATCAGATGGGAGCCCTGGTAAGGAGAAGGGAAACAGGGGTCTGACAACTGGAAGTTGTAAGTCGGTAGAGCCAAGAGCTTCTGATTTCCATACCTTTGAAAGGGTTAATGCTGAGGTGCTCTATTGTATTAATGATGGTTGTCTCTTTGCAGAGCCCGTTGGGCTCTTTCAGGGGCCTCTCAAAACAATGAGTGCAGTGAGGCTGTTCTGTCTAATTACTCCAAGACAGGGATGCTAAAGAGGAATTAATGACAGTTGACAAGTGCAATTAATAATTATAGCAAAGCTGGGAGTCATGCAGCAGGCAGATGACAATAACAGGGTAACTGTACATGACAGCTTTCATCCGTTCCTCCCCCCCCACCTGCTTCTTCTTTCTTTTACCCTTTAATGTGAGCTGCTGCATGTAGCTGGCCACACTGTGTGTAGACAAGGAATGAGAAGGCACTGAGATCTAGTCACTTAGGTTTTGTTGAATTTCTAACCTCTCTGTGCCTGCTCTGGTCTCTCCCTCCTAAAAAAATAAAATAATAATAATAAGAAGAAAAATATTTAAAATTACCAACAGCACCAACTTAGCAGCACAGGCTTCTATTAGCTTTCACAGTCAGGTGTTGACAAGACTACTTAAAATTCATGTTGGGAGATTGGAAGGAGAAGGGGACAGCGAAAGGCAGCAGCAAGCTGGAGTTGAAGTGGGATTTCCATATCAAAGGCCAGGCCTTTGGCTCTGAATGGTAATTAAAGTACCCAGATTTCATCTCCTTGGTCAGCTCATGAAAAGGAAAAAAAAATTAAGAGAGAGGATTTTTTCACTCCCTTTAGACTACAGTACAGCAAGCAGTAAATTAAATGAAAGTTGAGCTAAAAGGTGCCTAACGCTTCAATCTTTTGCATCTAATAGAATCTATGATGTTTATAAAGCATTTATTCAGTTCACATCTTCATCTTGCTGTGATTATAAAGGATATCATGTCTGCTTACATTTATTGGGCACACATCTTGGCCTTCCCAGGGTTGTAAAAGGATTTCACTTTGCATTATGTTGCTGTTGTGTTAAGGCCTTTTGGTTTAAAAAAAAAAAAAAAAAAAAATGGGGGAAGGGGGAGAGTGTGAAAAGGAAGGAAAAAAGGCACATTTCTGTGTAATTTCTAGGTGGTTGTTGTAGGAACCACTAACAGTGAGAACCAAATAAATGCAAATTTAATGAGGCATACAGAACTAGTAATGAGATACAATAGCCTCTCACCTTGATGTTGCTGGTTCAAACCTAGACCATGGCAATATCGAAACTGGCCACAAACCAGCAGTCACGTGGCAGTACATGTGCAATGTTTTGTTACCTTGGTCCAGTTTCTAGTGGATGCTCTTAGTGATGAAACGAAGGCCCTGCTGGCGTTTGCTGGTAGTCCCTCTTCAGGGACAAGGACTACATGCTCTTTGGATTTCCTGCCCTTGGCTTGGGTCATGTTCAAGTCAGAGTTATGCTGTAGCCTGAGGCATCTTGCCAAGCTCCTCCTTGGCTGTCTTGGTTCCAGATCTCCTGTAGATGTGCTGTGGTCTTCAGTCTCTGGAGCTATCTGTCTGGCCTTTCACTGGCAGCAGATCCTCAGAGTTTCACCACTATCATTGGTGTCCTGACGTGCCCTTCAGTTTCAATTTTAATCTGGTTTGGCCAAGAAGTTTCTCAACGCCTTAGGCTCCTGCCTCTGGGTTTGCTCCTCAGTAAATCCATGGCTGCACCTTCTTTGGCTGAATGGCCTGAGGGAAAAAGCAGTTTAGCTCTTTTCAATTCTGCTTCATAGCTATAAAAGACTGAAGCCCTAAGTCTCAGAGGTATAATTACAGGTGACCAGGCTGGGTCTCACCTACACTGGGGTCACTGAAAATATCTCTCCTGACCCCATTGGATGCTGGATCAGTTCCTTGAGCTGAAACCCTGAAGTCTAGATGTTTTGGTGCATTTCCCTGTAGTTACATCTCCTCTATAGGAAATCTATGCCTTTTGACATAACCATTTTGGTATGAGATAGCATAGATGTGGGCAGTACTGGTGGTGTCCTGTTTGCATTCGTACAGTTGCTGTGATGGAAGGGATAAGAAGAGCTCCTTAAAACATAGCATGGAATAGTTAAGATTAAAATTTAAAGGGGAAGGGGTGGGGGAAAGGCAAATTATTGTTGCTGTAACAAATAGCAAAAACTTAGAAATGAACCAAACTAAATGTTCACTGAACAGAAAACCACCTTGAACTTCAGAGGCTTGCAAATCTAGACTTGTATTGTAAATACTGAGGTTTTTTTTCTTCCTCCACCTTTTCCCTTCTTTCTTTTCCTTTCTTGCTCTTTTCACTCTCTCTTCCTCTCTAAGGTACATGCCCTCCACCACACCCCCCCACCCCCAGCTCAAATGCATCATTTTGTGCTATTGTGTTTAAGAAAACTCTGCTGCAGGGGCTCTGAAATGAATAAAAATGTAATCCTCAATGTGCCCATTGTGCACTCTCATTTGTTTTTGCTGTATCGATTTATCAGCGGAGGGAAATTACTCACTGGAAGAGAGGATGCCAGTCAGAATGACATTTATTTCATAGTACAAGGAGGCTCTCCAGCGTGTTTCCGTGTAACCCAGATATTGGAGCTGTAAAAGGGCTTGTAACAAGGTTTAGTGCTATGATTAGATTGTGTGGAGCACCTTGCTTTCATAACAACAGGCACCTGGCTGGAGCCAAGGCCTCAGGTTGTGGTCAGCTTTTTAATTCCTTTTTCCTTAACACAGAGTATTTGGCTTGCACCCCAAAATATTCCTCTGTTCAAAACTCAGCCATGCAAACTTGTGAAATCTCATTTGGTATTTATAAGGGTCGTGAGCGTTCATGTCACTGAGTTAAAAAGAGAAAAAAGATAAAATATTTATCTGTTAATCTTTTTAGCTTTGTGCTTCCTTGAGTTTCTAGTGAAATAACCCCATGATTTTAATTCACCAAAGCAAATCTTTTCCTCCAGTGATTGTAAGCTATGCTTGCTCAAGGCAAACAATTACCTGTAAAAATGAAGCATATTGTACCTGTAATAGGTATATATGTGTTGCAAATAATGGTGGGATCCAGGAGGCTGAGTTCTATCACTGGGGTTTGTCTTTGATTGCTTTTACTGGATGGTTTCTGCTGAGGGCTTTGCTGCACTGACTCATGTCCAGTGACTGTTGAGATGAGCAGCCCCGTTTCAACAGTGTCAGAGGTGGTTCAAAGGAAAATCCCTAAACCCAAGAACTGGTCTTCCTCCATGGGACTCCTCTTTAGCAGATGGATGTTGGCTTATTCTCCACAGCATTTTATATACCTTTGGAAATGTCCTGTTAGGAGATATTCTTAAAACTTTTGACATATTTATGGCTATTTAAGAACCTGCATCTGGAAATAGCCACTGTATTGTCAAGCTCTTCCTCCTAGCATGGATATTGGTAGCATATCGTCTCATTAATTTTACCTGTGATTTTATTTATTGTCATAGATATGAAGTTTTTGCTAGCATCTATAAATCCGTAGTTATCTCTCTTTGACTTACCTAGTCATGAGTTTCAGTGGCATTGTGTAGCAGAGGAGCTTTGGGGATGAAACCTGCCCTGTGCATGAGCGCAGGGGTTGGCAGGGAGCCCACTGCTCCTGGCCATTGCAGGAACATGGAGAAATAGGCAGTGGAAGATATGGAAAGCTATGTCTGTGTTAAAGATACCTTGATGCTTTCCATCTTAAAACTCTCTTTTCAGCTGTTTATATCTTTGCCAAATGATTTCAGCTTTGGCTGATATTTTCCACTTTGGGTGTTTGCCTCAGACATTTAAAAAAATAAATTTTAAAAAAATTTCAGCCAAAATGGCTCAGCTGTCCCCAAGCTGAGAGAAAAAATAAGCTGTTTTGCTTTTATTAAAAATATTCTCCCCACTGTCTCAGTGGAAAGCTCATCTCCCAAGCTACAAGACTCTGAAAGGCTAAATTTCATATATCCAGTAGTAACTTTCTTGAGGGATAGAATTAACCAGGTTTAACTAACTCATGAAGTTCTTTGCCAGACTGTGAACCCACTGGCTCATATGTCTCTCATGCTGCCTTTCTCTTCAGGGTGGGAGTAATGATTAGGGTGAGCTTAGCTAGGACTAGTTTAGCCCATTTTCCTAATCATTATTTCTGTTTTAAACAGAGGATAATGCTGTTGCTGCAACACTATCCAGCTGAGCTATAGCTCAGGTTGCATTTGAGCCACAGAGTTAGGTGAGGGCCCTGCTAGCTAAGCTAGACCTACACTGAAGTGTTTCTTTTTAGTCTAGATGAGATCGGTTTTCCTCCTAAAGTTCAGGTCAGAAATACAGAGAGCATGAAAGGAAAAGAATAGTACTGAACTGTGGAAGAGAAGTAAAACTGAAGAAGTGCCTGACAGAAGCAGAGGACAACGCAATTGCCTCTGTTAAAGTTGGGAGCATGCCTACTAATAGATCTGATGGAACTTGTCGCAGCAGTGGGAGCATGGCTCTTCCCTGTCGTGATGGGAACCTGTTATTGGCTTGAGGCTTCCTCTGCTGTGGACAGGCATTGAACATTTCAGGAATGAGTAAGTTACTGATTTGTTTTCTCTGCTTTACTGAGGTAGAAAATAACCAGAGTGAGGAAACTGGAATGCTTTTTTTGTGAGTAAGAAGCAGAGTCTGTGAATATGTGGACCTGTGGAAAGGAGGTCTCAGCACAGCAAAGACTGAAAAGATTATCTAGTCAGTTGTGATGGCGTGCATGCCTGAATAAACCTCGTATGGTTTAGGAATTACCTGGTTTGTCAATACATTTGATGATGGGAAGGTTGGTTGATTTATTTTTCTTTTTCCTTTTTCTACATACCCAAGCAGCTATATTTGGAATGAAATACAGATTCTGATAACATTGAAGATAAATGCAAAAAACTAAGTCTAAATGGTGTTGTTATCTTAAAATAAATGCTTTAGTAACATACAGGCTAAAGCTATTTAAGCATATGGAAATGTATGTAAAATCAATATAGTACTATGTCATTTTTTGCGTCAGAATCAGCGTGTGTCTGTGCTGACAAAATGGCATGCATTACCTTTCCCCATCTGTTCAAAGCACATTTAGTAGTGCCTTGAAAAGCTTTTGCAAGTCATGACATAAATACACAACTGGATGGTGCAGTATAGATAGAGCAGCAATCTAGTGAAGTCTCCTTTAAAGGGAAATTATTTTAATCCTTTTCAGGCAAGAAATTAATTTTCAACAACAACAACAAAAAAGTTTTTGTATTAAATTGTAGTAGCATTTACCAGTCATATCCACATTAAACATTTCTCCCTACCACTACATCAGAAAATAGCTTCCAACGTGGATAAAATCCAAAATCAATTAGTTCGGTTTAAGTTATTTCAGATTTCATTGTTAGTTTTTAAAGAACATCTTCCAGATTGTCTCTGAACTTTGCATAAAAATTAATTTTGTTGGAAGTTTCTTCCCACTTGCATATTCCAGCCTAGAGGAGTTGAAGATTTGCAGACATCACTAGTAAAAATAGTACCATTAATTCCCACACAGTAGTACCTGAGTAGTTCTTCAAATGTCGCTTCCTTTGAAATTACTGACTTTATTGGCTTTTTAGCAGAGCTTCTCATACTATGATAGGTGGCAAAACCACAGCACTCTCACTTACCTGAGGAGTGTAGGTGTCCATCCACATGATTTCATTGATGATTTTACAGAAAAAATTCTGTGAAGAAGTGTCTTTTGCTCATAGATATGCAGAAGGCTGAGAGGTGGCTCTCTGTCTGTCTCTTATCCTAAAATATAGGATTTTCCATACGTGCCCCAGGTGATTGCTATTTCTAGGGCAGGGTAGATTCAATCTTTTAGGCAATTTTCAGGACCGCACAATTTTGAGCTTCTGTGGTTTCCTCCTTATCTGTGTAACTTGATTATAATTCCATCCATCAACTCACAGTTTTGCTCTACAAAATCTCCTGGTAAATGGGGCCAACGAAATCGGAGGAGTGTGCATCTAATCCAGTTCCTCCTACAGCCTTAGAATAAACCTCACTAATTTTCTGCATCAAAACTAGTGAAATGAAGTTTTATATTGCTGCAAATCTGTAGTAGCTATTATTGTGACTTTTATCTTCTTATTCTTCATTTATTATAATGGTATACTTGGAAAATATCTGGAACAAGAGCCAAAAACAATGGAAAGACCTTCCTTTTGAATCAAAATTAGAAACATTAGTTTGAAAACCTCACACTGTGATGTTTGTTCATCTCTTCACCATTGCTGAATTTTGCTTTCACTTGCAAGTGTGAACCGGCAGATTAGACACTTCCAAGGGCTCATTCACTGTGAGGTTTTGCAGGTGATTTCAGTTTAATGCAACCAGATAATTGTAGCCCTGGGGCTTGGCCAGGTTATAAAGCTGCTAATCCAGACAATATTATCCAATCACATGTTGTGCTTATATGAGAGACTTTGCCTTTAATAGTCTTTCCCTGTGCTTGTAAGAGGGTTTTTTTGGTGTTTTTTTTCTCTTCTTTTTTTCAGTTTCAGCAGCCCTATAAAAATGAGACATATACTAAGCTCCTGAACAAGTCACTGGAGTTATGCAGTACTCTATGTACCCTATACATGAAATACACTTGCAGCACATATCAGCTGGTTCATGATGCTAGTGTGCATGTCCACCTCCACATTTAAGGAAGGGTGAGGTGGTGGACACTGACAACTCTGAAAACTGAAGTCTGTATTTAGCTCTAGGCCCACACGTAGCTGAAGCAAATGTGTATGGCAATGTTTTATAAGCAGTATTGTCAAGTAGTCAGAAAACAGATACTTTTGCTAAAAAATATGTTTATGTATTTGTCAAAACAAACTTTTCATGGCGATATGCTGGCTTGAAAGAAGCTTTTAGGGGAAGAGAAGGGGGGTGAAATTGCAAGTCAGCCTGAAATCTGGACCTCTCTCATTTGGCAGTGTTTGCTCACCTTTAATGACATTTCCATTGTTTAGTTTCAGGAGAGGACAGCTCTTCTAAGTTTGTCATCCAGCTCTTTGAAACATAAGAGGTTGATATATATGGATCCTTAAAAACTTAGATGAAAGCTCAGGCCTATTGCTGTCTGTGCTGTAAGAAAATAAAGCACGCTGTCTCAATACTGGTACCTTTATATCATTGCTTTGGCTTAAGGTACAAAGTGGAAGGAGAGGCTGTCTTCTGAACCATACAGCAAAAGATACTCCTTAGGTTTGGGTGAACTGCTGTGACTGGAATAAATAGTTTGGAAACTGGGAGTATCATTGGTAAGGCTCACATCATAGTGATTTCTCCTGTTACAGGTGGAAAGAGATTTCTATACTGCTAATTTTATAAAGTGTGATTGCTCTCAATTCCTCCTTTCTGTGCCGCTGATTTCTCTGGGTTGCAGATGCATAGCCTGGCTCTTCAGGTCCCTATGCTGAGGAATGAAGCAGAGTCCGCAGCTTCTTGGAGGATGTCATTGGGATGAAGCTCATGCCCTTAAGAGTAGAAGTGCTGAGCTTTTCCCTGGAAAAGTTGGTTGCACCACTGTTCTCTCCTGTGTTGTACTACTGTTATTAGATGTTAGATACTTACATAGCTAATTTCAACTCTTTATCAACAGATGTTTGTAAGAGAAGCTATCAGAGTAAAAGGAATTGATCAGCATTAAACCATTTACACTTGTCCTGCTTAGGAAAGAGAGAAATAAGTGCCAGCTAGAGATGTGCCTCTCATTTGAGCCTGCTCTGTTGCTCGTTTAACTATGCTCTGAGCTAAGTCAGCTTGTTGAACTTCAGCCCTTGACCTAGTGTCAAGCTTGTTCTCCTTGCTGCTGCTTCCAGACTAAAAGGAAGCATAGAGTGCTTGTTTCAAAATGGACTGTATTGGGATGTTGTTTTCTCAAGAAGTCATAATGGCAGCAGAGAGATACTGGGTTGTAGAAGTTGAGTCACTTGGCTGTTTTGGACTATCCCTAAGATTGAACTAACTTAAAGGAAGGAGGAGATACATAAAACGAGGTGTTGTGCAGTACTACAGTCTTTGGGTATCTGATTTGATAAGTTTTTTAGAGCAGGAGAAACCCAACAATTTCCCTATGCAATTTCTGTTAAATACATTTCTTCAAAAAATGAATTTAATTTCGGACGATTGTGACAAGGTCTATAGTGTTCACTGTGATACAGTCTGGCTCTGATTTTGCAGAGGCTTGGCAAGTTCACAAGTTAGTTTATGCATCCGAATACCCTCTTTAATTTCAGCAAGACTACTGACATGTGCGGAGTTACAGGCTTGCTGAAGCCTCTATAAGATGCAAGCCTAACAAATAACAGATTTTGCACTGGGGAACACTAATGTCAAATGTATAATTAAAAATTTTCAGGACAGGCAAAATTCTGAGCATGTGCAGTATCCTTTTTGTGAACCTTGGGATCTCAGCTGGTTTTGGTGAAAAACACAGAAAGCAATTAGCTTGCATCTTAGCGGCTAATAATAACTGAACCTTTTGGCAGATTTTGTGATGAGATGATTTCCTCTCAGTGATATAAGCCAAATGAATTAATAAAACAGATTTTTAAAAATCACTTGTTCTAACACAGTCATTTTGCTGTCAGAGGGGCATAAAAGCAAAGAATTTGCAACCTGGACTCTGCTGCTTTGCACTTTATACCTTTTTGTAAGGGTTAATCTTGTGCATATGTGCCATGTTAAAGCAGTTTTCCCTTTGTAGCTATGATCTTGTGTGTTCTGCTTGAGATTTGAACAAATTTCATAAAGTGAGTCCCCTTTATTCTCTCTCCCTTTTTATAAAATTTGAAGAGATTTCTTCCACTTCAAAAGTAAAGATCCAAACAGATTTGCCTGGATAGACAAGATGAGTGAGATCTGGTTCTAAGTCAGGCCCTGTGGGGTGGTGTGTGGAGATGCTTGTTCTAGAAATTGATTATATCTATTTTCCCCCAAAAGACAATGGTTGTGAGCAGGTTTATTGCCAACTGCCACCTTACTGTGCTTCAGCTCTGACCCAAAGTGACCTTCTCACTGCTGCACAAAGTCATTCAATCCCTATGATGGGTCAGTCTTTATGGTCTGTCTGGGTATCTCCAGAGATTCAGCAGTGCAAAGAGAATGGAGAAAATGGTGCCTGCATACACAAAATTATCACCATCACCTCCATGGAAAAGCCCAGTAGCTTTAAATAAGTGAACCACCAGATTATAAATGTAGACACAGGAGCCTTATTTGTGAAGAAGAATAGGGACACCCCAGTACTACTAATGTGGATCTGAAGCTCGGCTTTCCCAGCTGGCCAAATGCAAGACAAATCATACAAGTGTCTAATTGCAAAATAAATAGGAGCATTACTTGAGAGCAGTGTAAGTGCGAGTGTTAAGTGGTGGTGCGCTACCTGTGGCCCACATCACTGTAGCACTCATCAGAGCCCAAGACACATATGATGTGGTCGTCCAAGTAATGCCAGGTGGGTATGTGGCCCTCATCGGTAGAGGATGGTGTAATGACACACAGAAGTTGTGATGACAGTATTTTCCAAATAGTGAGAAGCAGTCCTTGAGGGAAGAAACAAAAGCAGCTGGAAGAGAGAAGAGTGAAAGAGCAGTGAGATATACTCCTAGATATTTTAGTTCAGTTTAGTTAGCATTGGATGGTATGTGGGCAATGCTGGAGAATGGTGTCTGTTACATGAAAACTGTCTGTAACAGGAATGAGAAGCTTCTGGAAAAAGGCATCACTTTCGCCTTTGAAACTGTAGCTGGCTTTATAATGCATCTAAACAGGATACAAAATCCTCCATTCCTCCATTCACCTTATGTCTATTTCCCATCTCTGGAGTTAGCTAATATAGGACAGTGCTGAGGCACTAGTTGTGCTATCAAAGGACTTTCCCTCACTGTCCCCTGCCCTCATCCTGCGGTGAGTCAAGCTTGATGCCCTGGACTTAATGTCAGGGAAGTTTTCTGTGCTTTTCTCCTACATAGCCAAATGTGCCAGATTTGCAATGGGCTTTTTAACTGTTGTTTTGCTCTTGTTAACTAGCAGCCTAGAAGGTTTTGTCTCTTTTGGTGAACTGTGAAATACGTGCTGATTCTTCTGAACAGGTAGCCGAAAGCATATGTTTATGCCTCTTAGTTTTAAAACATAAGAGTATCATTTGATCTTACCTTTGAAAAAGACTGACATCCCTACCCCAATTCTTCTGAGCAACCAGAAAATCCTATAAATGCTTCATCCTCACCTAGGACTTGTTTCTTGTTCCCATTCCTTATTCAAAGCAGTGATCTGCAAAGTATGGGCTGACTGAGGCCACTGTCTAGGCTGAGAATAAATCTGATCAACTGCAGACTTGTATTTTTCAGTGGAGCCTCTGTTTCTTCTGTCCCTTTTCCAAGGGAGAAAAAAGCCCAGGTAAATGTTCACAAAACAATTACTAGGAGAATTATGCTGTTCCCTTCAGCTTCTCATGCTGTACCCATTGCCATGCTCTCTAAGGTCTGGTGGTTTTGTAGGTGGAGCCACAGAGTCTTAGTGCAGGGTTCTTCTTGCACAGTGTGACTTCTCTGTGCATTTCCTCTAGGCTTGCAATAGAAATGCAGTGCTGCTTTGCATCCTGGGGTTTAAGCTTCATGAAAATAGCCATTTGACAAAGTTTTTTTTAAGATACAAGGTAAGATGAAGCAAATTACAATTTGGTGCTTGAGTCACTCAAACATAGGCTTCCGATGCTAGCTTAGGTGTGTTAGGGTAGCCTGTCTTGCATCCTATTGCCTTTGCAGTAAGATCCTGGTCTGGTGCCGTGGCCTCTTGTCCAAGGGTTAGGCACAGTTTAGCCATAGGTGGATTTTCAGCTCAGGGAGGTTGGGGGCAGTGTTTATCTATGGAACTGCTGAAGAAGCTAGGTACTAGTGCTGTCATGGCAGTGAAGAGCTCTGCTTGGCCCAATGAGCCTTGCTGCCAGGCCAACCTTATTAGGTCAGGGTGGGTGCTTTGGAAATACAGCAAAGTCAGGCTGAGTATCTCTGCAGAGCACTGTATTTGGCTGTGGGTCTGCATCCTGAGACCTCCTCCCTTGATCTGAGGGCACTGGAGGCAGCCTGTTAAACCTGGCCCTTTGGTTTCTGATGATCTGTAAGTACAGAGCTTGTGGCTGTCACTTCACCTGGGTGTCCCTTTCGTAGTGCCCTCGCTTTTCATTTCAGTACCCAGTGCAAGCTTTGCCCACAGTGGTCTACCCTTCCTGGAGCTCTTTTATAGAATAATAGCACACATGGAAGTGAGCTCATAGAAGTTAGAGATCAGTGTAACCTTTTGCTCATCACTGCCTGTATCTTTCAAGTGGCTGTGAAGAGGAAAGATCTCTTATCATCCTTCCCCACTGCCCCTCTGCCCCAGCTCCTTCTCCTTCCTGCCTGGGAGTAAACAGTAGATGTTACACGTATTAACACTGCACTGTATTAACACTGCACTCTAACGCAATGCTCCTGGGCGTGCTCTGTATGCAAGTCCCTGGCAGCCATAAATTAATTAAAAGTAGACAGAAACCCTAGAAAAAAAAGCAAGTTCCCTTCCCCCCTGCCCCTCTTTCCCTTTCTTTCTCTGTGGGTAAATAGCTAATTCCTTTGTTCCTTGCTGCACTATTTCATTTCTGCCATCATTGTCCTCATTGTTCTCCGAAACAGGAGGGGTCTGGGCCAGGAGCAGCCAAGGTCTTGGCTAATGACGGGAAGTCTTTAAAGTTTGCGCTGCATTTCATCTTCTCTGTGGGAGTTTTAGGACGCATCCAGTGTTTGATCCCCACCGTGCAACTTTGCTTCTAGTTAATTAACAGATCCCCATTACACTCTCTCATCTGCAAGCACATGGGAGGCCTATCAGGAGGTAATTCAAGGCCAATCTGAGTGATGGCAGAAATTAGAGAAAACGGTTGTTTTAGGGTTCTAACATTCAGGAATAAAACTCTCCTTTTGCCGAGGTGTCCTGTAAATTTGGGCGTGTTTCATTGTATCATTTCAAGTTTTTAAGTGATCTGCTTTGCATTCAGGTCTGTTTTGAGGGGTTGGGGTTTGGGGGTTTTTCAGGAAGTGTAGATGGGAAGGCAGTTGATTTGTTTTGCTGCTGCTTTGCTGTGCTGGCAGCCTGCATGGTGTACAGTTTTGAGGGCCAGTTGAAATGAAACCGCAGTGTTATTAGCAAGATGTTTTCACCTTCCTTTCATTCTCAGCTTCCCTGTTCCCAGCAAGCCTATTATACAGGTTACAAGTATCTTACTGGAACTTTTTTAGTGTCGAGTAAAACCACCACAGGCCTCCCAGCAAGGCTTTTGTCAGGCTTTCAGCTATCTACCGCTTCTCTCAGGAGTGCAACCTTCTGTCGACTTTGAATGTTTAGAGTTGTCTGATATTTCCCTCCCCTCTTCTTTTCTCTTCCCCTCCCTATGAGCAATGACCCCCTTTAACTAACGAATTAGGAGCTGCTCCTGCAGTTGCAATTCTCAGTTCAGCACTTGGCAATGAGAATCAAACCAGGGCTATTTAGTGCAGCGTTAAATGGCCCACCACATTAGCCCCCTGGCATGCTAAGCTATTAGGTTGTTTTACTGTTGTTAAAGTTACATTTGTTAGGTGGAGTTGCTGCTCCAAGAGAAACTTGGTAATGCGGGAAGAGGCAGACCAGCCTGGTGTCTTGTGGATGTATTGTGTGGCTATGAGAGACCAAAGTTTCCCTCTCTCTCCATGAGGCTATTACAGAGGAAAGTTTGTTGCTTTGTTGCAATCAGGTGATCTTGATTGACCATTATGCTGTTACAGGGAGCAATCAAATCATTAGTTGTTGCTCCCCTGTTCCTCCGTCAGCTCTCAGCTGGGTTGTGGCAATGTGGCATACCCTGACAGGGAGCTTCCCACACTTTGGGAGCTCCAGGTAGTATCAGTCTTTGCAGGCTGTGCTCTCAACATCACTGGTTACGGCTGGTACACTCGCTTCATCCTCTGGGCTCCTCACTGTGCCTCAAGAGAAGAGCACTTCATGGAGTCATTCTCTGTTTCCAGATGTTGGGCTGACATGAGGACCTCTGAGGAACTGTGGCTGCACAGCATCCCCATAGACTCCAGTAGCTTGTGCCTGCAACACAATGCAGCCCAAGAAATGGGTCTTTCTGAGAAATACTTCAAAACTCCTTCAGAACAGGCTGTCATGAATGAAGGATTCACCATTTTCTGCTATGAGTGAAAAAGGGGTATTATTTTGATCTTGCCATCAGGGCTGTCATGAAGTTCCTAAGCACAGTTCTTGTAGCTGCAAAAGATGCTTAGCACACTGGGAGGCAGGATTCACCCTTGACCATGAACTTAATGTACAAGTGTAGAAAATTAGCTAGTATATGCACCTTTGGTTCAGTACAGCATGCTTGACTTTCCAATGCTCGTTCTGGGTCTTCCTTTAAAAATAGTATTACTCATTTCCTTATTTAAGGAGCCTGCTGTCTTATACTCTGAATGAATATGTAACTAAAATATTTAAAAATATGTATATTTAAAAAATTAAATTTTGCCATGGGTTAGAGCGACATGCACAGGAAAAGAAAATAAGGGCAGCAAAGGGAATTATTTAGTATTTGAGCCTCAAATACTAGTTTGAATCCTGAGAGGGTCAGCAAAGTCCTCCATGTTCCTGATTTCCCTCCAGTTCACGGAAGGTTTATGGACAATAGGTGATGGAGTTAACATCCTTTTGTTCCATTTAGGAACCTATGTTCTGTGGAGTCAACTGTAGGTGCAGGAGTTTGCTCAGCTCACTTGAGTCACTTGAGTGATGTCTTTCTCTTTTTACTGTTTCTCCCCCCCACCTTACTCATGTTGCAGTGATTTGCATCTTTCCTTTCTGCAGCAAGAATATTTCTCTATTGCTGGATACAAAGATATTATAAAGCACTGACTGATTCTTAGGGGCGGGAGGGGGAAATCAATGCACCCATGTGAAGTGTCAGTGTTTTATTTAAGTGTAATGAAATGGGCAGCACAGTCACAGTTAGGGCACCCTGTTGCTGATGTGACTGGGGTAGACAGGGTCCTCAGCTGCTAAGCAGGGATGCTTGGATGTGCCACAGGGTTTCAGAGAGAATCCCCCTGCAAAAGGAAACGTGTGCCAGTATTGTAGAGTGCTTGTGCCAGCCAGCTTGCAGGGTTGATTTGGCATTTGGCGTATTGGTAGCGGCTGCCAGTGTGTGTGGTGGAAGAGAAGGGAATAGACAAGAAAAACACATAGGGGTTTAAAATAAAAATGTAAAATTATTTGCTTTGCACCATATGGACTCCAATATTTTGACAAAACTAAGGCCAAAATTAATCATGCCAGGTTAGAGTTTTAGTTCAAAAACATATGTATAACTGTCCCCCTGAGTGTGTATTTGAGTTACCATTTTCATACAGAAAAACCTTAACCTTTTCAGTTTCTTGTTCTCTGCTCCACTACCAATTGCTCCACCCAGGTGAACTTTTCCTTCTGTGTAAAAGTTTAAAATAGTTCTTGCTTTATTGGTAGTTTCTTAGTTAAATGTCAGATTTTGTTGATTTTCTTTTTAAACTTTTGTTTAGAAGGTTTTATTTTTCTTTTTCTTTTCATGGAACTAAATGGATTTTAATAAAAGCTGTCTTGTGTCCAGGCTGGACTGTATAGTTAAAAAGAAGGGGCTCAGGGATGAGAAGAAGAGCGGGAAGAAAGAACCAGGACCACTAGTAATGGTTGGAGAGCTGTTATGTAAAAGTGGAAGTCCATCATGCCAGTCCTGTTTGTCCTGACTAAGGTGCTGTCTCCGCTGCGTCTGTAGCGTAGGGATATTCAAATCTGGAATTCAAGTTTAGAAATAGAGAATGTGGCCAATCTGTGGACTTTAATTTACAAAGGAGCCATTCTAAGTATTTATAGGAATATGACCTTTTGCGCAATGTAAACCATCGAATTTTTCACCCTTATTTTTCCATTGAGCACCAAGCATCTTGTTATACCCAAGCATATTATTCGGGCTTACCCTGTATTAGGTCATTATGGGAAAAAGCTTGTCCATGCACTGAAGCACAATACAGTTCTGCATTAGTTCCTGTTGTGGGCACTTTGCTTCACCACTAAAAATGCCATATGGAATCTAGCTTAATCCATTTCAAAAGCAAAGCTAGATCATACAAAGGCACTCCTGAAAAGGAATAAGGATGAGCGTGGAGTGGAGCTGTTCTCCATTAGTTTTTCAGGGCTGGTTCGTTACGTACATAAGTCCACAGGATGGCATCAAATCTCGGAATATCCAGTTTTTATGGAGTTCAGGTGTGACTGAATTGGATATTTTTGTTCATCCCACTATAGAGATATGAAATAGATATGAAATTCAAATATAGATCTCTATCTTTTTAAAGTTTTGAAATGTTCAGAGGCAGGATTTAGGCAATCTTTAATTCATGTGAATGTAAGCAATACTGTGACTATCTGAGGACAGTAAATATATCTCTCTCTGTGATTGATCTCAAGATCAGCCTATCTATTATCATAAAGCCCCTTCTTTCAGAGCGGGAGGAGGTGGGTGGAAATTTGAAAGAACAAATTTAAGAAACTGGTTTCCTTTCACTTTTAAAACCAAATAGTGAGGGAGGCATAAAAGAGCCCCAGTTTGGATGATAACGAAACATTGCTTTGAAGTTCTAACTAAACTGCATTTCTTGTTCTCTGCTCTTGCCTGTAAGACTCAAAAAATTGGACAAGCAATGATTAGTATATAATAATGTATGTTCAAATAGCTTATGGTATTATGAAAACAGAAATTCAAAAGGCCAATATACTGACAGTTAAAATCTGTCTAAGGGGCAATAGGAGGGAACCTTCACAAAAACAATATGCTGATTGCATGCAGCCACCCTGCCGAGTCAAATCTTAAATAAATTATACATACATAGCTGTACTGGAGCTGAGAAATGAAGCAGTTTAAAATGTTCCTGGTTCTGTGCTTTAGGCAAAGCCTACATCCTACTTTGTGTCCTTAAGGCATCAGACGTGTGGTCTGTTGATTTAGGTACTCTGCCACAGTAACTGGGCATTACCAGGTGTTTCAGAGACTGGTGGAAAAATCCAGCCTTGTGCTAGATCAGATACAGGGAGAAGTGTGGGTGATAAACAATCTCTCTTGATTCTGTGATAAGGAATCCCTTTCTCTCAACTGCACCCCACCCCCACAATCCCCTCCACCCACTTTTAAGATATCTTGATGAAATACTGAAATGTTGCATATTTGGGTAGAGTTTTTTTCCACAGAAACAAATTTATGCATCCAAAAATTCAGTTTCTAAGCAGCTGAAATTCTTCAGGAATTTGGGTCAAATCTGATAAGTAATTTCAGCCAAAATAAAGATGGAAATAAAATTCTGAAGATCAAAATGACTCATTTCAATACATGTGAAAAAGCTTTTTGATGGGATTTCCAAGAAGGCTCAGTAACTGTACAGCCTAGTGACAAGGACTACTCACAGGCACAAAGGAGATCCATGTTCTTATCTTCTTTCTTCCTAAATTGAAGAAAGGTCTTGAATGTAGTTTTTCCTCTTCTCACATCCCATTCTTAGGCTGCTTATATGTGCATGCATGCATACACGTTCATGGAGCAGGATGCTCTCTGTGAAAATAAGTAACACCATTCCACTCTTTATGCCAAGGAATATCTAAGTGTTTATGCAAAGCTTTGACTGGAAAGTACTCCTGATAAGCAGAACATGATGTTCTACTGGTTAGGGCAGATACTAGGATGTGCTACGCACAAAGATCTGTGCTCCAAATCATGTTTCATGTAAATTCTGGTTCTCCTGATCTTGGTCAGTAATTTAATCTGTAAGATACAATGATAAGGAGAGTTTGGCAGCAGCACATTGTTAGCAAGAACTACTTTTAAACTGCTGGCAGCACCTTCTTTTTGCCCAGCAAAAATATCCTTAAGCCACAGCTGTTTCTACAACTCTGCTTTGAACAGTGGAACCTAAGATTTGGACATGAGCTAGTAGAAATAACTCAGAAACATTTTAATGAATGTTAACAGAGTTTGCTCAGTTTTTGTGAGTTTCTTGGGATCAAATCATACTTCCTAAATATCAACCACCTAAACCCCACATTAAACAAAGGAGCAAAGAAAATTTTATATACCACTCAGGAGGTGATGTAGTTTTGCTCTTTGGCTAACAGAATCAATCAAATCACTAACTATAAACCTAGCACAAGAGGACGTGAGCAAAACATGCTTCTGCTACAGGCCCAAGTGTGCTGTTTTGTAACTCTTGCTGTTCTACCAAAATCCCCTTCCAGAGTTAAATCACAGTGAATAAAAGCAAAATTTGGCCCTCAGTTTTGGCATAGTATTGATTACTTGGTATCTTTTTATCAGATTTGTTTGCTAGAATAGATACTATTTTGGTCTTATTTTTGGAAATGTATTTCAACATTACTTAGGCACAGAGGATAATGTGTCTAGCTTTCAGACAGCTTATTACCATTCAAATACTCTATAGAAAAATTATATTAAAAAAAAAAACAAAACAACCCACAACAAACCCCCAACATTTCAGCTTCTGACTCATTTTAAATGGAGACTTAACTCTAAGTAATCAAAATTGCTTTGGTTGTGCATAGCAGCATTAAAAGCCTTGTCCACTAATTGAGTGAAGCGGCTCCAGTGAAGCAGCCTTGCCCCCTCATTATGTGATCTTACTAGTGCTGTTTGTCATCATTGCTTGCTGGTCTCAGTCTAACTGTACTGCTGGTGCAAATTAATGGTAATTCGTTATGACACGCTGTGTCCTTCTAGTGAAACAACAATACGGATCTCATGCCACCTCCGCCCTTCCCTCCTTCCCTCCCCACACCTCCTCACCTCCTAGATCCTTTTCTCACCTCAAGATATCACCCCTGACTTAGCCTTCCAACTCCTAGCTAACTGATGTGTCAGGATGGTGTGTCAGGCTTGACTGACGGATAGCACCCTGTGCTCTTCTGCTGACACACTATGGAGATGTGTCAAAAAAAAGACAGTGCTTTCTGGTGGCTCAGGCAGTCTCAGTGCTGATGGAGGACTTGTACTTCAGGGGAAACCTGTGTGTCCACACGTGTGTGATCATCCACCACCACCTGCAGCTGAAGAACGCTACCAACAGCATGCTTCAGCAAGCAGGAAAGATCAGTGGGTAACACTTTAAAATCAGTTAGCTTCTGAATGTGGAATTTTGGTGTGTGACTACTGTACTTAAACAGTATTGGTTATTATTAATTCATTAAATTTTTACTTCCATTCTGACTGCAAGAAATTGCCTTAAGACAGGAAGCATTAATTGGGAGCTCAGAACTCAAGAAATCCATGCCTTGCTTTCTCTCAGATTTCTTTGTTGTTTTTGTGACAGACACTTAAGCTCCCTTTAATAATAATCTCTACTCATCTTTGGGTTATGCTGTGGTTTTGATTTATTAGCTGTATTGTGAGGGCTGTCTCTTGCTTTGCGTGTATAGAGAGGTTCTTACAAGGGAGCCCTGATTTCAGCTGGGGCTTCTGTCCCAGATTCTCAGCTGGTGGAAGTTGGCTGAGCGCCACTGAAGTCATTAAGTGCATGTGAAAGGTCTATGGTATATCATTGTTGTTGTTGTTTACATTGCTGGAGAGGAGGATCTTCAGCTAGCGTGAAATTAGTCCGTATCTTAGAGGATTAATATTCAGTTCTCAAAGATGCACCTTCTTTTCTCCCATCAGTTATTTTCATTTAAAATGAAAATGAATAATTTTTACATGGAAATTGAACTTTTCTTGTTTGAAATATAAGATTTGAAACAAAGTATTTATACTTCTGGTGGGAGAAACTGTTGAAGTTATTTTCTGAGGGTAATGGTTTTAGTAGATGTTTTGACTTAAAAATTAACCCACTATAATTTCTCAATTAAAAAAAAAATACTTTGGGGAGGAAGCACAAAAAGGTGGGAAGTGCAGATCAAACCTTCGATTATTTGTCATCCTTTCCCCACCTTCTCCCTCCCCCCTCCTTGAAAAAAGAAAATCATAAGAATCCAGAGCTGATTAAAATCAAGGTTGTGGCTCCAGGTTCATCCTACCTAATGTAAAGCACTTTTCTGAGGTCACTAGATTTGAACATTGTCATCTGAGCCTGCCTTTGTACTTAACACAGGGAAATGTTTTGCAGCAAAAATGTTTCAACCCCTATTAAACCTTTACAACCCATAAAGCAGACTGTCTATCTCTGCTGGAGTGATTGTGGGCCAACTGTGTTCTTAACCCATGCGGCTGAATTTAAGTTGCGTTAGTCATCACTTGCAACAGGTCGTTGACTCTGGAATGAATCCCTTTTTTTTTTTTTCTATTGATAGGAAAAGGTCCCCGAGATGATCTGTTATCATTGAAATATAATGTAGACCCAGCTACAGTGCTATTCATCAGTAACAAGGTTAATGCCATTACCCCGTTACACAGAGGAGAAACCTGAAGCAAGGGAAATGACTTGGCAGAGGTGAACCAGGAAAGATGTGTTTCCATCCCCACACACACACCCCACACACATCCCCCAGCCTGGTGGTATTTATTAGGAGAGAGCAAAAGCAAGGTTTTCTCTAACCTTAAGTCCTGGAGTCATGTTAAACTTTCAGCTAAATAAGTTTTTTCCCCAGTGGATTCAAAGCTTGAAGATGTGATTTTGAAGAGTTTGAAGCCAAGCAAATAGTCCCCTACAGGAGTTTGTGTATAAAATGTCACTGTACCTTGTTGCAGATTGTGTGATTTTGGGGTTTTGAAGTATGTCTGACAACAGCACTGCCAAAATCTACTGCATCCTAAAATATCTCTCATGGTTGCATGGACTATTTCATGCACAAGACTAAAGGTAAGTATTTTAAAGGCTGTGTCCTTGTGGATATATCGTAGAAGAGGAGGAGGCTGGGACTCCTGACCGCAAAGAGGAAGGGTCAGTTGCCTTCTTCGTGTTCCACACTGTGCCCATTTCGTAGCACCAACACCAAGTTAACTGGTTTTTAGCATAAGCTCAAGGATGTCTCTGGTATATTGAAATGATTTCTCAGATATACAGCATATATATAGCTGGTGATACAGCCAAAATGACTCTTACAGACACTGCAGGATCAGTAATAGAGGTAAAGATAACTAATCTGTCAAATGATTTTGGGAAAAAAAATAATCTTAATTTTGCTTCTTCAGAAGGGTAGAACTGTTGAGGTATTTAACCCTTTCCCAAGTGTCTTACCGCCTCTCTGTCAAAAGCAACGGCAAAAATCCTAACTGATTTCAGTACTGCAGGATCAAACTCCAGGTGTTGCAGGGCAATTGCACACTCAATGCAAAGAATTTGGGGGTTTTGAACTGGGGAAAAGTATCTTTAATTTAGATTCTATATAATCATTTTTTATCAGAGATTTAATTTGGTTAAGTTTAATCAGGTAGCTATTGTATAATTTAAATGGCTGATGATTGTTATTTGATAATAACAACTTACATTTATATAGTGCTGTATATCCCAAAGGGATCCCCGAGGATTTTAAAGACTCAACAATAAAATACACAACAAAGTAAACATTAATCACTGTTACACTATTACTAGAAAATATCAGGATATTAAATATCTGTCATTTTGTGGCTTTCTTCTGCTCTCATTTGAATTCATTAGCCAAGCTCACTCAGAGGGCAAATGGATTATCAGTGGTTCTGCCATATTTGATGTAAGATATTTTCAGTACAAGTATTGCAGTGAGAATAGAGAAGGGTAGAAAAGGGTGAAAAATACCCTTCTGAGGTTGCCTACAAAATCAGCTTCACTCATGGAGGTCACTTAAGTTGGTTGTTATTTTTGAACTCTGTTGAACTCACTTGGATTCATCCCTCTCTTGTTTGGGTGGTAGTTGTACTGCACTGAGCTCTGTGAGACTGGTTCCTTGTTAAATGGGAGGAGACTAAACAGGTTATCTTTCCAATGCCACATGCCTACAACAGCAGAGTGGGAAGTCATATAGTGTGTTGTACAACCTGTGCTGTTTTCATACATAAGTCTTGTGATAGTTTAAACTTCAACCCTGTTATTACCATTCTTGAGTTATCACTGTTAACACCTCACTGAGGTGAACAGAGTAGTTTACACCTCTCAGGTTGCTTTTCCAGGCTTTTATAGGTTCAAGTTCAAATTTTTTCACAGAAGGAGTTGTTGTGCATGGGAATAGGCTGGTCAGAGAAGTGGCTGAGTTCTACCCCCGGAGGTATTTAAAAGACATGTAGATGTGGCGGTGCTCAGGGATGTGGTTTAGTGGTGAACTTCAGTAGTGTTAGATCATTGAGTCCCGATATTAACCTTAAGACTCTTCTCCAGCCTTAATGATTCTATGATTCTAAGTGTCTAGCTTTACACTTTCTTTCCTTATTGTCAATGCTGGAGAAAAAGGTGAAAGTTTGAGGGATGTTAATATGTTCTATTCTATTGTAGCATCTCGGGTAGCAGTATCTTAAAACTGCAGGTGGGAACTGGAAAATCCACTGCATCAGACACTTCATGGACAATTTGCATGAAGGCAGTACCTGCCTTTGAGAGATCACTATCTAGGACTTGAAAAACATAACATTGAGAATCCCAGAATTGTTTGGGAGGGGAATCGCTGAAGTGATGGGACTACTTCCAGAGTAAAGTCTTGCTGAACACCAAAATAGAGGAAGTAAGGCAGATGCTGACTTTGTGGATGGTTAATGTAGGTGGCTTGCTTTGTTTTTTTTTCTTTTCCATTGTATAATAAATTCTAGATGAACAACCTCCTGAAATCCTTTTGAATTATAAAGTTTTTTCAACTGTTGAAACAAGTTGTTTGCACCTAAAGATAAAGACATACTGCTACTAAACATAACTTAGGAATGTCAGAGTTCTTACCCATCAAGATGATTTTCAGTTTCTGAAAATACTCATTTTCCTGGGCTTTTGGCCACAACATATAAAAACAGTCTACCTTGAATAATTTCTTCTTAAAATCATAATTATTTCTCAATCTCAGAGCTTTTCTTTAGTTTCTGTTTTGACACTTAATCATTGTGTGAAAGGTGTTTGCTGATACTGCCTTGTTTTTCAGATTTGTAATGAAGCATGAGGGATTTTTACATTTTGTGGTGAAAGTTTTGCATGGGTCTTACTGTAAATCTTTCACAATATCTTTAATTTGTTTATTTCTGGGAGATGGAAGAAAGGGAAATGGTGACTTACAGAGAAGTTTTCTGCTCCATTTCCTCTATGTAGCAGATGATAATTCTCAAGTACAAACGCTGCTACACCCAAGACGCTAAGCTCTAAGTTTTGGTCATAGGTACATGCACTGATGGCCTATTTACTAACCTGTAATCTGCAGCAATTTTTTTGTAATATAGTTAAGAGGCTAATTTCTGACTAAAGTTGAGCAAACATGCTCAAATCAATATGCAGGTGGAACTTTCTGAAGTTCCCTAACACAGTGTTTTGTATCATGTCTTTCTGATCCCACTACAGCCAAGCATTGGTACTCAAAACCCATGTAACTCCCAGGGAAATGCTATAAATAATGTTGTAAATGCTACAATAATAGGTTGACTAATAATTATTGCACTTGTGATCATTAGATCTTGGAATAGGACCCAAGTCTTTTCACTCATCAGTGATACACAAACTAGTAGAAGAATGTTAGTTGAACAGTGTCTTGTGTGTCATGCTATGTTCAACACAACCCTGTTATAAATTCACCCTGTTATAAATGCACATATATGAAAAACAAATATGGGAAGGTGTAGCTTTTGGCTTACTGCTCCACAGCATTGTAAGGAATTTCCCTCTTGTTCTTTTTAAAGTTGCCTTATATTTTGAAAAGTCTGGGTAGATCCTATTACAAAAGAATCCAGACAACAACATCATCTTCTCCAAAAGGATATTGGTATTCTCCCTTGGAGGGACTTTTAAAAATTATTTTATCTGTTATGAACTTAATTTAAAGAAAAAAACCTTTTAATTTTATCAGCTGGAATTTAAGGACTGAATTTGCAATTGCTAATCAAAACCTACCTGTGGGAACAGCAAATAGACAGAACCTCTTGTTTCACTTGTTTAAACATAAATCTCTACAATTTGAGATTAAATAGATTTCCCTGGGTTACTAGTAGTAGCCCTCTCTTCTCTGTGCCTTGAAGGCCATCTACTAGAAAGTGAAAAGATGCATGCATGTATGAGTGACAGAGATGTCACAAAATGTGACTAGCTTTGTTGCCAGTATCATTAGAAATGGGTGGATTTTGTGGAATGGAAATGAAAGGGAGGCTGGATGGAATTATTTTTTATTTGTAGTGAAACCAGGTAATATTCAAGTTATTTGAAATCCCAGTGGTAGGGACTTAGGTACAATGTGATAATTGCAGTTATTTCAGAAGGAAATAAGTAAATAAAAGGTAAGAAAGATTAGCTCAAGTCACAGCCTTTAATTTTTTTTAAAGCTTGTGTTTTTAGAACAGAGGCAGAGGGTACCTGACATGAGGAATGTCAGTGCTCTAGTGAAAGTAGGTATGTGAACGAAACTAGTCTGTGTTTGTGAAAGCATGAAACTGTTAAAAAGAAACTGCCACTTTCACGCTGTCACATATAAAACTCATAAGCTGAGCAATGAAGTGTAGAAAAAGTCTCCGTTGTTTGCCCAAGAGAAACAGTGCATGTGTCCTAGTATAAATGGCTCTGGGTTTAGTTTTTATAATGTTTGGTATCTGTCTGTAAGACTCAAATGAGAGAGGATATAAATGAGAACATGAAAGTCCTAGGATTTTGTTATGAAAACTTCTTTTCAAAGTACTTCTGCAAAACACCTTTAAAATGTTAAAGAAATACATTAGGACTAATCTCAAGAATGGGAAACAATTGGGAATTATTATTACTGCAAATCCTATAAAGCATCTCCCTTGTATATTTATAGCATGCAGAAAACAAAAATAATAGCTGATTAGTAGTCTTGATTTAGAGCTCTCTGTTCCCTCCCCATATTGGATAAATCTCCTACTGATGGATCAAACGTTTAATCAATCTACTAACATGGCCTTCAGCACTATAGTATCTGAGTGCCTCCCAGTGTTGGAACGCTCAATAATGCTTGGTTTTTCTCCAGTTACTCTGTACTTCTTAATTTGATTTTGTTCTTAGTTACACTGATGTAAATCTAAAAACTACTCCATTGATCTTGATGGAGCAAGCCAGCATTTATGAGCCTGAAGATCAGAATCTAACCCTCCTCCTGCAATTCCCTAGCTGTTCTCAAGTTATACTAATAATATTTCTTGGAGTTATTAATCTGCTCTCTCATTTATTCTCCCTGTTCCTGCTTCATCTTTTTTTTCTTCTGCTGCTTTGGATATGATCCAAAGTCCACTGAAATTGCTGTCAGTCTTTCTATTGATTTCAGCTGACTGTGATTCAGTTTCCCATTTGCCTCTCTCTCTCCTTTTTTCCTCTCTGTAGGCCCTGAAGGTTCCTGTGTGAGTTTGTGTCTGTCTAAGT
This sequence comes from Coracopsis vasa, assembly GCA_026283785.1. NCBI lineage: Eukaryota > Metazoa > Chordata > Aves > Psittaciformes > Psittacidae > Coracopsis > Coracopsis vasa. The sequence continues at coordinate 92,507 of JANHGB010010711.1, forward strand.
AGAGAATTCTAATTAATTAAAGTTACAGGTATTACTACAGTTCTGTGAATAAGCACCTTGCTGTACTGGGATCCTAATCCCCATCTTTTCCTTAATACCCAAATTAAGGAAATAGAATATTTCCTTGCTTCCCTCAGTTTAGTTTTCCTGTAGTGAAATCCCCCCTCTCCTCCTTGTGCTGCAGGTCTTGCTCTAAGGTTCAGCATCTCATATTTTAGGGAGACCTTTGCTAAGGGCCTGACCTGAATTTGTGGAAAAATAATTGGAGAAACCCCAGTTATTTCCTTGAGATTTTTTCTCAGAATAAAACTGAATGTGAAAAAAGTTTTGAATGAGATGGTTGTGGCTCTTCCTTTGATACAGTTTTTCTTTTCTTTCTCCTCCCTGCCTTCAGTGTTGGAATCAGAAGATAAGCTGGGAGACTTGACAGGTGAGACGTGTGTTTTCTTACTTACTGGCAAGGTGGTTCAGCTGGGCTGGCTCAGCTCTGAGATAAGGCTGGCCCATGACCTGCAGAGTCAGGTTGAGTTCTCTTTTCCTTCACAGCTTTCCTGCATAACTGTGGGCAAATGCTTCACTTTGTTGGTTCCTCACCTGCGATGAGGGGAGAACTGCTTCCCTGCCATGGAAAGGGTGGATTGAGAAATGCAATAAAGGCTGGGGAATAATAATCTGGAATAATAGGTGACAGCATGTACTTGGACAAAGTTGGCCAGTTCAGGGGTGACAACTGTTGTGTGGGCAGCTGGGCTGGTGTTTGCATTACTTCAAGAAATGCTTTACTAAGGTACTTGTGTGATATCTGTAACTTTGCTGCGTTCTCTTCTTCAAAGATTCATTTGATTACTAGTCTCATTTCCTCTTCTACATGGTTTTTAAACAGGGTGGAGGTGGAATGCAGTATAATCAAGATACAACACTTGCTCTCATATAAAAACTGTGCTGAAAGGACAATAACAACTTTGGAAAGCCAAGCATTGCAGTTAAAAACTGAAGTTTCAAAGACTGATCCAAGGGGCTTCTTGAGGTACATCTAGGGGCAAAAGCCACAACCAGACTACCAGTTTTCGAACCTTCCTCTGAACCTTGAAGTGCAAGAGTGCTTTTTTCAGAGGAAGAGCTTGAAGAATTTTGAACATAATATTCCTTAACCTTTTTATTGGAAAAGGTTGTACTGTATCCAAAGTGCTCAGCCTGTGGCTGTCATGCATCATAGATAAATCAGCCAAAATGGCAAAATATTGGCAGGGTATGAACAACTGCAGGTAGTTGTTTAATAGCTTGTGTCAAGTAATCTTAATAACAGGTGTAGCTACTGATCCAGTCGATTATATAAATTGTCCTGCAATCTTTTCTGGATTCTTACTGAGACAAAGCTATTGATACATAAGATGTGCCTGAGTGAAACTGCAGTACAAGGCACTATGACTGTCTTAAAAAACAGATTTTATCCAAGCAGGCAGTGACTGATGTATTTCTGCTTCTCTGCCTCTCTTCCTAGCATGCTGTAGCAAGAATCCTTGATTTTCCTCCCCCTCCTACAAATTTGTGAGAATACATTTAAATTTTAATATTCAGCATTCCACAAGATGTAAATAACACCAAAATAAGTATTGCCCGTTTGAAATTTCCTGCTGGGTCCACCTATCGTGCTTTGTCTGACCTGGGGATAATAAGCTCTGTGGGCAGCGAGTGCCTCCCTTACTCATCTGCACAGCCTTTAGTGTAGCACTGTTGTACTGCTTTTTGGAGGGGGCTTTTAGCAACACGTCACATGAGAAATACCTAACTCCTGTGGTTGAGAGTTTGCAGGCACGTAGAGCAAGCTTGGCTCAAACTCAGAGGTCAAAAGAAGTTCGTGGCTGATAAGACAATAAATCATTTTCTAATCTGAAATAATTTGGTCTCTAGCACTTATGAGAAGACTTATCAATGCTAACTAAATGGCAGCATCGTAAAAACACATTTTCAATTGCAAAACTTTTGGTCTGAGAATGAAGTATTTGTGTTTTCACTGCGTATGTCACTAATAGACCTCTAAGAAGCTGTACATGAAGATGATTAGGGATGAGTTGTTTGGTTTGGAAAAATTTATCTTCTGGGTTTGGATGTTTCTGTTGTTTTAATTTGTGAGTGCTTTCTTGGTTTCTTGAAATTTTCATAACCATATACTGGCATCTGTTTCTTGCTGTGAAGTTACATCATCTCCAAGCAAACCAGTGAAATGCATCAGGCTGTCTCCTTATGTGTGCTGGGTCATATGTTTAGTATTAAAGCTAAGTTTCTGTGCTATTTCATAGCGGTTTAGTTGTCTGCTAGGAACTGGTAGTTAAAGTATGGCAGACTTGACATAATTCTTCAGGCTCAGCCTCTGTTTCCACTGCCTTTGATCAGGATACATTCAACTCTCAAATATTTATAATTTTTTTTTCTTATGTACTCCTTTTGATTTTCATAGCTGTGCCCTTCCACACAACATGAATAGTAAGTGATTTCTTATTACAGTTCCTTAGCATATAACCATTATGTTACTGTAAACTCTGATCAAATTTGGACTGTAAGTGCCAATATGAATAGAAAGACATGGTTTTCCCTACAAAGAGTTTGCAGTTAGTGGTAACAAGTGACATGAAAAGGTGGAGAAGACAACTGTCAAATACAGCATGTTCATGTATATACAAATATATGTATAGACGTATATATCCTTGTTTATCCCTGCAGTTTAACATCATATTAAAAAAAAATGACAGTAGAAAGATTAACCTCTAAAAAAATTTGAACCATGTGGCAGAACTTGTCTTACTGATGAAAATGAAAAGCAGAGATCGAAAGAGGGGGGATGTTGGTATTTTTTCTGGGTAGGTTGTCTTAGACATTAAAAACAAATTATTCAGCCTTTTCCCAAATAAAGTTGGAATTTTTATGACTCCACTCTATATGATTTTGATGAGAAAGAGTGGGTATTGGTACAGTTGCAGAAACTTCCTCCAGACAGATGTGGTAAAACATGTTAAATCTGTAGTCTACAATTTGGACACCTACTGTAGGCTGGAGAGTGTAGTTCTATGAAACAATGAGAAGTTTGTCTGAGGTTGCATGCTCACCTCAGATCTTGCTTCTAGTTTGGTAAATTCTCATTATACTCCCGTTCTCTGTTCTAGATCTGGTTTTGGTCAACTTGAGAATTTGAGTCTGTTTGTGTGGTGACAGTGGGAAGTGGGCTGGGAGAAATTGCTTTTACTGTATTACTTCCCCTCGAAAAAGGTCTCAAAATGAAACCAACTGCTAAATTGGTAATCTGCAAGCTCACAATATTTGCATACATTTGAGAGTGTGACTGTGAGAGGGAGGAAGCCCCTGTTCTTGCACACCATTTGTTTTCTATGTCATCCTCAACTTTGAGATCTGAATCTTTTATTTGCATGAAGGCTCTAGTTATGGTTTGTTTTGTGCTAGTTTTTGTAACCAGGGCTTGTTCGCAAGAGTGGCTTGTGAGTGGGGTACCTCTGTGTGATTGAATATTTGACTCACCAGGTGTAAAGGAGCAAGTCCAAACATATTGTGATGTTTCATTGGAGTGTTCATATTTAAGGGTGATTACTGTTATGTCTTTGTGGATTTCAACTGCAAGAACGATCACCTAAAAGAAGGAATTAGGATGAATTTATAGCACTGAAGAGACTTAGGATAAAGTTCTTATCCTTTCATTTTGCACCCAGCAGTATCTCAGGTAACTGAGAATCAGTGGAGACTATTCACAGATTACACAAGCTAAAATAAGTGCACATCCTCCACTGATATATCCATGAAAATGGGACCAAACAAGAAACAATAACTAAAGAAGCTGAGTGCACCTGAAAATATGTATGAAATGTCCTTTCACATGACCCATTCTGACAATCAGAAACTATTGGTTTAAATTTCTCTTCCTGAAAAAGTTTCAATGCAACCAAGACCAGATATTTTTGAAGTAATCCTGATGGGTTTGAGCATCACATTATGTGGGATGGGTGGAGATCTCTTGCCTAAGTATCACGAGCAATGAAAATCACATGTGTCTAAGGAACAGCAGAGTAGATGACTGATCAAATGTGACCTCTTGCTAAAAGCAGTGTTGCTAGGGAAGCTGAGATGAGATGGAGAGTGAGAAGGTGTCACTAGAGTCTTGGTGAAATTAAATGAGATGAACAAGTTGGTTTTTATATGTGTCATGTACATGAGTACACTTTAGGTGCATTATTTTCTTTCTGAAAACTGTTTAATGGGAGTGAATCAGTGTTAAAGGCTCAATCACTTCATTCAGGCTTCCCAGTGGGAGGTCCTGTTGCTGTTTCCAGTCCTGGTCTGCAAGATCTCACCAGCCCTGGTGTAGTTGGGCCCACTGAAGGGCAGGGTTTCTGAAAAGCTTTGCCTTCCTTTGGCTTTGAGGCTTATGTGTGGGTGTTAACTTCTTGTTCTTCTTTTTTTTAAAATTTTTTTTTTTGAAAGGGGTAATGCTCTTTATTTAAGAAAAATAAATTAGTCAAGAGCCTTACCTGGCTTTCAATCTTTCTGTGCATGTTTAATAATGCTGCTTTCCACAGGGAGATGTTGATCCAGCTTACCTGGAAGCAGTGTGCCTCTAGACTGTTTTTCAAAGGTGATGAGTAAGTCTCCTAAAGCTGGCATGGTGTTGTGGGCACCTCAAAACCTGTCAAAATCAGCTAATGAGCATTTTTAATGGTTTCCTTTAAGTATCGTTTAAAAGTTAGTTAACATTCCAGCAAAAATCAGCTTTCAGAAGGTGTTAAGCTTCTCCAAAATACAGGGTCAATACAATGGACAAATCCTGCTTTCTCTCAGGCCAATATTGTGATCTTTTACAAAGCTCCAGGAAGATTTTGTCTCCTTTTCTGCTTCCAGTAAGATACCTATTCAACACAGAAAAGAGACCACCTTATTTAGCAAATTCAGTTCTGAAGTGTAAGTAGCATTTGTGGTGTTTGCTCATGTGAAAAATCGTAGGTTTTCATTTCTAGAGTTTTAATCACTATAAAGAAAAAGATGTTAAACACAGAGGAATCTAACCATGTGAATAAGCACATATAATCATAGAAAGATTTAATCAAGCAAATTAACTTGCATAATGGAAACATGTGAGAATGTGGATGCATGTGCTTTTCATATGAAAAACTTAGTGGTGATGGAAATAGTGACATAACTGAGCTTCAAACCCTGCTCCCATGGGGCAGATAATACCTGCGCCAGAGACTTATAGCTGCAGCCACGGGTGCAGGTGTGTGTTTGCTCCACAGCTTCTCCTGAAGGAGGACCTCAGATTTTGATGCCTACACTTTGTGGATCAAAGTGCATTTAGACTGTGGCTTCCTCTGAGAGGAAGCAAGATCTACCAGAAAGTTATCTGGATGTTTTGTGTTGGTTATCCACCACATAAACTCACCACAGAGTAGCTCACAGTTGTTATACTATTTCCTGATATGGCACGGAGAACATCCAAGGTTGAGTGCAAGAGAAGGAGAACAGAGAAATATTGGGCAAGAGCTTACAAAATAATTTTCTGTCGGAAGACATGATATCAAGTGAAATGTTAGTAAAAGGGCTTTCAGATTTGGTTGCTGTTGCTGCTGTTGTAAGCACAATTATAAGCTTTCCAGATTAAGTCTGACCCATCTTCCTGAAATACCATTGCCAGTTATCATTAGGAAACCAAGTGTTGGTAACATGCTCAAATGCACAGCAGACTTCTGGCTCTTCAGTATCTGGACCAACTCCCAATGTTAGGAACAGGAGTCAAATGGCCATCCTTTCTCCTGTGTTAACACACACCCCGCCATTAGTAGTCTGAAGGCAATTTTAATAAAATACATAGCCCTGCTGAGCTGGTCTCAGAAGATAAATAAGCAGTGTAGAAAAGAAGCTTTTGTTTAAAAGTAATTATTTAAACTATGCATTACAGGTAATTTTCCTTTACCAGTAAGCAAATGCTATCAGAATTTCAATAATAGCTTTGTGTTACTTATCTAGATAACATGATATTGTCATTTCCAGGAGCCTAAAATGCTGTTTTATTTTCATTTGTGTCAAATATAAGGGTAAATGAGACCTGAATATATATATTAAAAAAACCCATGGGTTTTGTGTGATTTTCTGAGAGCATTATTTTGTTTTCCAACCTTTTATAGTAAAATAACAATCTAATGGTAGTTTCATAAAGTGTGGACTTCGAACAGTAGGGTGAGGAGCATCTTCTTATTTTCTGTTTTGTGTAAACATGCTACGTTTCACAGTTGACAGAAAACACAATCTTTTGAAGAGGTTTGTCAACAATAACTGTAACAGCATGGTAATTTTATAATGTACATGCAGACGTAGCCAAACACTAAGTGCTTCAACCCATATATAGCTAAGAAAAAGCAGAGGTGGTGTTTTTTACCCGAGAGATTTTTCACTTTCAGAAACTAAATGAAAAACTTACACTCTATGTTTCTTCCTCTCAGCATTATTTCTACAGTGCATACCTCTGTAATGATCACAAAATAGTTTGTTATGAGGAAGATGAAGCAATTAAGGGAGGAAAGCAACTATTTTTTTCTTTTCTAGAAGAAGTAGCATCTCAGTATCAGGCCTTTACCTGAGGGGCATTTTGTTTCAATGAAAACTTTTCCATTATTTTTATTCTTATTACAGATATTTGTACATGTTCTATTTCACTTATGGATGAGGGAGGGATTGCTGCTTTGAGAGTTGACAGTCTGAAGCCCTGACTGTGCAGCTGAGCCCAAGTGGGGTTGTCCCCTGTGATGCTTGGCTGCAGGCTTGGTTTCTAGCCGAGAGCTCCATGGTGTGCTTTGGCTGCAAGAAGTAAGGCAGAAAAGATACATGAGTGCATTAAGGGCAGTATTCAACCAGAATTTAGGCCTAAATTCTGCCTTATCCCTAACCTAGTGTTGTCTTATTGGATATCTCTAGGCCTTTAGAAATGCCTAACCAGTTGAAAATGGAGGCCCAGGGATTAGATGGATTTTTAGATCATTTACATCTGGCCGTAGTCTGTCTGCACCGGAGTTTCCAATTACCCCAAATGGAGAAAATAGCATTTCCTCACTTCAGCGAAGATTTGTGAGGATCAATGTGTTTGAGATTGTGACAGTAGGATATATCTGTAACTTACATAGGTAATAGATCAACTTAAATACTTTTAATAAAAGCGAGCACAATAATTCATTGCTCCGTCGCAGGAATATTGTGACGCTTAGTGTTTGTGATCTATGTGAAAGGGGTTGAGATCTTTTGATTAAAAAGTGATATTGCTGTAGCTCTGTGAATTATGAGTATGCCTGCTTCCATGCTGAGTTTACTTCTTGACCTAGCTGTGGTGAGCAAAAATTTTTGCTCCCCTCTGGAAAGTTTCACCTGTTTCAAGCCATGCTGCCCCTCACTCGGCTTTTTCCCATTTGTGCTGTTTCGGGAGAAGGATGGTGCTGAGATGGAGGGCAGAGCAGGCAGGCGATGCTAGGCAGGGGTCTTGCTGCCGAAAAGACCGTCCGATAACAAGGTACTGCTGTGACTTGGAACTGGCAGGCAGAAATCAAAATGCCACCCCTTGGCTGCGGAAAGAGCTAAAGATTTGTCTCCAGCAAGTAACAGGCGCCAAGGTACTGTCGCCCATTTTCTAATTTTAGCGGGAAGGCTGGCAGGGATCTTACCTAGACAGACAAGTGCTGTTTCTGCCTGGGCCGATCTGCTGGTGCAGGTCCTGTTCCAAATTGCTCGGCTCGATGCCTCCCCGACTTTTGGGAGGTGGTGTGCTGGCGGGAAGGAGAGGGGAAACCCCTACCCTTTTCTCAGAAGGCTTCTGAAAGTTTGAGCCTGCTTCAAGACAGTAAAACTTGTACCTTATACTAGCTGTCTGAAACAAAGTGTTTGTAGGAATTTTATAGTAACCCAGTGATTGATTTACAAAGCCCGGTTGAAGTGTCTGTGACGGTTGCACATGTATGAGAAGCTTCTGTGTGTCTTCTCACCTGGTGACTTCAGTGTGGTTCCAGTGCAAAAGCAGAAGTGGTTTACAGGGAGTCCACCAAAGGGGAAAGAGAGCAGGTTTTCCCCCCTTCCAAAGTGACTGGGGCTTGTGTGATCATTACATAGCAGTTCTGTAAATTGCTCTGGTTTTGACTTTTGGTTTTGGAAATAGTTTCTAGGAAAGGAATGAAGGAATCTGAAATAGTTGCTTGACTCCTCCTTTCTTTGATTCACAAGTCACCTTCACAGCTTAGAGGCTGTGCTCTGTGATGCATTCACCTCTGCCTCTTGCAGAATGGCATAATATTCACAATATTGCTAGGAACTTCTACAGTAGGGAGCTGGTTGTCATTTCCAGGTTGGCCTTTATTGGTACTTTAGACATTTCAGGGGTCTTGGAGCCCTTTAGAAAGGGAGGTGTGGTTCAATATACCTGTTTTTCCCTTGAAGAACCCAAGGCGCGAGAAAGAGGTGGCAGAAGGTTTCAGCAGCATATCCAGGAGTCAAAGTCCCCTTCTGGTGTGTGGCTTGGTGATGCACATACGCTTATGCTGGAGGCTGCCTCAAAAAAGGGGTAGCCCTGTCCTGCCAGCCTTCTGCCCTGGCCATATGCTCCTGCAGCTCCCCTTTGCCTGGTGCTGGACTCTTCTACCCCACTGTTAGCCCAACCAGAAAGTTAAGCAGGCAGAAAACTGACTTTGGGAAACAGCGAAGCATTTCTTATGGGGGTTTAGCTCACTGAGCTAGTTCCTTGTGAGCTCAGACAAATGCCAACAAGGCACTGTTTTAGTACAGTCTTAAAAAGCAAACACAAAGTGATCTGTCACATTTTGGAAGTATCTATAAGGACACTGCAGCTAATAGTGTAGCTGTACTTTTCTTCAAATAGCCCATATTTACATATGATCTTAAGTTGAAGAGAGCCTATTGCCATGTATTATTACTGCGGTATTAACACTAGCTTTTATTAGTCTGTTTTTCATTCTTGTAAAAACAGCATGGCCAGTATTTAGCTATTCTGGGCATTACATAATAATTGGGAGGATCCTTTTGTCAAACAAGGCTGGAGACGGGTAATACAGAAAAGCTGATATTTATTGTGTATTTTAAAGAGTATTTTCACCATCTCCACTAAAAGCTATACTTGCTCCAAGCACATTTTGTTTGATGGAGGGTAAGTTCTGCCATTTTGAGAGGGGTAGTTTTTATCTATAATTGTGAATATGTTTAGCCACATGAGGCTGTCAATCAGTGAGACGAAAGCCCAGTAGGATTATTTCTGTAAGTGGCCAGTTTCCCCCACCCCTTCCCTCCAAATCAAGGACAGATGAAAGGTCATGATTAAAACAGTGATTTTTGATTTTTTATTTTTGCTCCCTAAATTGTAAGTAACAGTTTGCAACTGTTTTTTTACCAAGATGTCAAAACTGTATTTTATCATGGGGAAAAGGGGGAGGAAGAAAATTATAAGTTCTTGAAAATGCTGGCAATTTTCCAAATGGTTGTGTTGAAATGTATTTTAATTATTGTACTTGTGTCAGTTCCTAGCAGGGGTAAAAAGGGGGGAAATAATTCAGTACAGTATTACACAGCTATGGATTAAACAATTAATGGTGAACCTCTGTATCCTATTAGTATATTTGAATTCATTATTTCAACAAATTGTTTTATAAGCCAGTGACTAGTGGATTTAACCATTTATTTTGTAGTCAAAACAGAACAGAAAAATAATTGGCTTGCTGAAGCACATCTTTATGTGTATGAATCTATCCAAGGAATTAACCTGAGAGTCAAATAATGCAGAATGTCATTAAGAAGTTATTTTGGTTTTCTTATGTGCGGTCAAGGAACAAACTGTTTGGGACGGTTTGGGCAGCTAAAGTCTGGTGATCTTTGCAACAGCTACCATCCCTAAAAGTGTTGAGGAGTTTACAATCAGAATTTCCCTGGAAAATATCTCAGTTGGCATTGTATGTGGTGTTCTTCTCTCAAATATATGCTAACCACTCATGAGTCAGAAATAACATTTCTTGACTGGTCGTGACATGTAGATAATTGCCAAAGTAAATACTTTCATGAGCAATTTCTGGGCTCAATTTTATGTGTCAGATCTATTAACAATGACCAAATATAAAGACATTCTCAAGAAGTACAACAGGGCAAATTATCTAAGCACATGAAGATGTCACTGCTTCTCTTTGCAGTTCACATTAGAAGTGTGTTAAGACCCTCATGATACCCTCATGGAATATGGGCCAGATGTATCTTCATAAATGTTATTTATGTTAAATATTTTCTTCTCAAATTAGGCATGAAACCAAGACACTGTCTTTCTCTGTCGTTAGGTAACACATTTATCTTGATAAAGAAGGTAGAATGGGTAAAATTCTAATCTCAATAGCTTCTGGTTTTCCATTTAGTGTTTTTTCTGCAATGATATGATTTCCTTTTTGTCTTGAAGAATCCTGTGCTTTTGGTAACATGTGATAAAATGTGTGTCATCTTCCACCACCACAAGGGATATGTAGTCAGATACGTACTCCATCACTGATGATATGAGTGGTACAAGTAATACTGGGTGACTTCAGATATCTTTACACTACTATACAGTTAATCCACAAATTTGATAATGCACAGGGCCCATGAATTAAGTAGAGTTGACTAAAGGATGGACAGTGAAGTGAGTAATTTCTAGGCATAGTTTATAACTGCTAAAGACCTCTCAAAGAAAGGTCCTGTGATTGGTATATTTGTAGTTTATATGACCTTTTCGTGCCATTTTCTTTCATTCTTTTATGCTGAGCTGTTGCGAGTTTTGCACTTAAAAGCTTCCATTTTTTTTTCATGTGAGTAAATGAGCAGAAGGTGATGGTGCCACCCTCCTTGCAAACTTTGAGGTTGGCTAAGAAAATTTACTATTGTTTCTGGTTGTGGTTTGGCTTTTTTCTCTTTTTTTATTTTCTGTAAGTATGCAAATACTTCTTTGGTAGTCTATTTAAATTACAGGCAAGATGCTGAAAGAACTTCCTTAAGTGTCTGTGGTGGTTGGTGGAACTGACAGTGTATTCTGCTGCACTTCTGCTGCATACTGTTCTCGTACTTTCCGCTTCTTGGTGAGTCACATAAATATCTAGTGCCAAGCTGTAGGACTAAGAGTATAGCATGAGATAACTATTCTCAGGATTTCTTCAAAGCATCAAGGGTGTTGATGTTGCATATATGTGTTGCTGTGAGCTGTTTATCACTGGGTGCGTTGCTGGGAAGGAGGGGTAGAGGCAGGGGTGTTGCCCAGGCTGGTTATGAAGAAAGACACTTTCTTGTTTCTTCTCCTACTTTGGTAGCCCAAATTCACTAAAAATAAGACGTTTCTTGGTTTAACTCTTTTAAACTTCATTTCTTTGTTGACCTCTTTTCAAATGGCAGAATGAAATTAAGGGGATGTGGAAAGGGGGGAAGGTTTGGCTGCCAGCTGAGGGGAATATTTCAGGGGTCCTAACTTTCCATTGTACATAGATAGTGCAAGCTAAAGGTCCACAAGACAATTGATGTGAAGAAAAACACATGGATATGGCGTTGGGAACATTTGCAGGGTGTGCCTGTATAAAAACATAAACAGTAGGCCATTTAAAGGGATGAAAAGGAGTGGTAAAAAGTAAATTTTTACATGCACAACCCTTTCCTTCCCTTTTGCTACATGAGAGGAAAAAAAGACGATTTGTTTCAGAACCTTTTCTGGAACTCTATAAAATGATTTATAGGCGAGGTGTGCTGTATGCAAGAGCTTTTACTGGCTGCCCTGCCAATGAATTAGGGCCCTATTCTACACCAAAAAAAAAAATTAAAATAATGTTAGCACTTTCTTTGCAGCCATCCCAGGCTTCTGTGGTGCGGAAGTCAAATGTAAATTCTGGCTGAATTGGACCCTTATGGAAGCGGTGTTCAAACAGCCTGTGAGGAGAAGAGAAACCATTCAGGCTGCGGGCCTCTGCGTGCTTCAGAGTCCTTCCATCATTGCTATAATTCTCTGAAAGCAAACTAATAAAACTTCGTATTGACTTACACTTCTGTGTGCTTTGAGCAGTTATTTACAGTCTACCATCAGCAGATTAAGAATCAATTAAAATCCATAGAAACAGCCAAAGTTACATACTCCTCTTTGCTGGTAAAGATTTTTTTGAAAGATTTTACATTAATACTTGCTGCTTGGTATTACAGAAGATAATGAATCAGATTTAGGCAAAGTCTATGTGCCTTTAACTCCACAGATCTGTGTATCTTTAACTTTACAGAAGCCCTGCTAAGAACCTCTTATCCTCTCTGCCTCTTGCCCCCTGTAGAAATAAAAGAATTTATGCAATTCATTTAACTGAAATGGAGATGTTGAAAACCATTCAATACTATCATGATGGATGCTATTACAAATGTGTAGGGAAACAATAATCTTAATGATGAAATGATAAGGTTAATACCAGTACATTAGAATGGAAAGTGAGTTTTAGTACCACTAACACATTAAAATAAAGGAGACTTTGATTTGTATTCCTGATTTTCCATGGAGGCCCCACGGATTAATTTTGTTCCATCCCACAGTTCAGAGGGAAGCTGCATTGTCTCAGGGAGGCGGTACCGGGCAGGGGTTGCAGAGACCTAGTTCTGCCAGTGACCTGCTCTGAGGGATTTCAGAGTGTGTGGGGTTTGGTTTTCTTCTTGAGTTTCCTCTCCATCTGTTTGCTTCCCATTCTTTGCGAGTCTAATCTGTTTATACCATTAAACTCTTAAACATAGTGCTTCTTTTTCATTTCTTTGTAGGTATATGCTCCAAAGACTAGAACAAGTATCATGACTATTCAGTGGCATAATAATATTATTCATGTGTAGACTGGAAGGATGTAATCTACATTTCTAATTACTGTTTTTATTCATCCTTTCTGTTTCATATCTTAGTGCAACTTTTACCTTAAACAAAATTTACAGTAACTAAAGAAGCCATGACTTCAGTGCACTGCAGTGATACTCAGGTATCAACCACAAAAGGCAGTGCTGATTAGCAAGCCTGAAAGCCCACTGAAAAATTCGGGGAGTAGAGGGGAAAGGCATAGTTAAGGTAACTTGTGCAACCTTAATTTAGTCCTCCTGTGGGTGTGTATGTTGGTAGACTGCTCTATTTGATACAGCATAAAGATTCTCTTGATGGGAGACTGCAGAAAAGCCAGAAAGGAGTTGCTTTATTAGAAAGGAGTCTGAATAACACAGAGTAAATAAGGCCAGGCTTTTACAACAAATGCTGAAAATAAACAAAATATGAAATGACTGTTTGTTAAGCAAGCAGAATATATCCTGCGGGTGACATTTTAGATAAAAAAGACTGACATATTTATAGACTACCATGATACAGATGCACAAGACAAGTGAATTAGGATTGCACAGTCAACTTAAATCCTGCAGTTCTCTCTTTCAATGCTTCACTTTGCAACCTGAAGAGTGTTTATGTATGGGGGGTGGGGGGGAAATGTCACCCTGTCCATCATACTGACTCCTCGTTGTTGTCATTGTGAGAACCTCACATCCAGCTGCAGTGATTTCTGCTCCTTTCTGCCTACAGGAGTGTAGCTATAGGCTGCTGCCGTCTCGTCACTCTGGAGAAAGGGAGGATTGTGAGAGTGCTGGGGAAGGAGTGCAGTTTTTTTCCTAAGCTGTTTTCCCTGTTTACCCGTCTCCACCAGTCAGTTCATGTCTTGTCTATACTCTTAATAGTCTTCTTGCCTTACTGCCTTTTTTTTTTTTTTTTTCACTAAATTGGTTCTGGACTCCACATTTTAGTGGATGCTGACAGTCTCTGCTTGTCTTCATCTTGCTCCTCCAGACTATTAGTTCAAGTTTTCCATATTTCCTGTTTGTCCTGTAACAGCCCCAGTTACCTTCTCACATTATTCATCAACCCTAGCTCCGAAATCCTCCTCTCCTGGTTCTGCGGAATTCTCAGTTTCCTGATGGTATCCCTCAGCACCTCGTTCCACTGTTGTTTTTAGTAATCTGGTAATTCCCTTGTTTCTCTTTCCCACCACATTTAGTGGCTCAGAAAGCCACAGTCCCTTTGCCTCAGTGGGGGAGCTGACTGCAGGGGTAAGCCCACCTCTCTGCAGGTGCCTGGAGCTCAGAGATGCTCAAGGCTCTGTGCAAGCCCAGTGTGATCAGCCTTGGGCATCAGGAACAGCAGACATGTGCCCACTGAAGGTGGGATCCTAAAATTACTTAAGTTTTTTCAGCTGAGAATATTTTTTGTAAAAGGTTCATGCATTTTCTGATATGTTTGCCTAACTCCATCTCCAGGTTTGTATTGTTAGCACTAACAGATTAGTTTGCCTAAAGTTATTATATTAAGATACTGAAGTTCTTCTGCTTTCATTTTCGTTACTATGTATACCTTCCAAAAGCTGTTCAAAAAATATGCATTTTGAAGCTATACAAAATTACTGTTGCTTTCAATAGTGCTACCATTTCATTCTTGGAACATCATATTGCTTTACTGCTTTCAGGATTGATTCGGCTACCTTTTTCTGCTCTGAGCCCTGACTCATAACAATTAGCATTACATATGTGCTAAATTGATTTCTCAGAGATGCTTTTTTGAGAGGGATTTTACTTCCCAAGCATTCTCGCCAACTGAGACTGCTCATGTGCTGGGATATTAGATAACAGAGCATCAGAGTCTGTCCTTCTTTCCAATCCCATTCAAAAAGAAACAAAATCAAATTAATGAGATTTTTCAGTATTTTACTTGAATCCAAAGAGTTGTATTTCCAGATAAAGTTAAGGTTCCTATATTTCTGAGTTATTGTAACATAAAATATTAACTGTCCTCCTAGAGCTATACACTCTTTCAGATATTTCTCAGCATATCATTTCTCTTTTTAGATATCTGACCTTTCTATAATTCTTGTAATTTATGGAATAGTGCAATTTATCTTTTCTTTACACATCTCAGGGTGGCTGAGTGGAGGGATGGAAAGGATGCATATATCTCCTTGTTACTTTTTTCTGACTCAGTGTTTAGTCATTATTTTCAGTATCATTTAATCTGTGGAAAGTTTACCCATATGTCAGGCGCATTTTATACATGCAGCTGAGATCTGTGCTGCAGTAAGCCCTTTTCAGATACGATGCTTAGCAAAGGGCAGAGTTCAACCTACAGCATTTATGCAAGTGAAGCTTTTTCAAATCCTGTTATTTAAAAAAATACCAAAACTGTGTACTCCTGTTTTGTTAAGCATGTAAATCATGTTTCTCTATGTATCTCCTTTCCCTTAGAAGTCTATTTTTTTGTGTTGCCTACCACAGTTTAGGTGAGCATACCTAAGCTGTGGTAGCCTTTGTTAACAAGTTATTGTATGTATTAAAAGTTCTTGAAAGAATCTAGTAAGTACTATTAAGCATAGAGATGCAAACTGTTGCTGAGGAAGTTCACGTGGTAGATATCCCTCCATGCTTGTGGATGGTATATTGAGTATTACTGTATGTTCGTCCTCTCTGGCCATCTGCTACCCAACACTGTTTGAGGCAGGCCTTTGAGGTGACCCAGTAAGTTTGTTATGTACAGGTGAATATGTCTAAAATTATCAGCTGGTTGTAAATCGATTATGTGCTTTTGTACCCATCTCTTGTTCTGATGTATTTGTAATAAATACTTCCTGTTTGGTCTGTTGCCCAAATTCTGTGTTTGTGTGTATATGCATAAGTACAAGAACATATGAGTGTTTCTATGAATGTCTAATGCATTATAAGGCTACGAGGTCCTGGTTCAGGGTGCATACAATGCATAGTAGTCCTCCCATAGGTTTCCATGCATACTGAATCTCAAACTTATCAGTAATTGTTTTAATGATGTGGCCTCAATGTCAGAGTTTATGGAAGAAGCATAAAACATACAGCAAGCAACTGTAAGTATGTTTAAATATAAGTTAGAATACTCTCAAAGTGATTCTACGTAAGCTCTAATTATTAAGTTTGTTTCCTGCGGAAGTTTGTTATTAGTTTATTGAGAATGTTGGACCTAAGAGTATTTAGTTTTCTTTAGCAAATATGTTTGGATGTCTAGTTGAATGTAATGGGTTCTGTATGCTAATGGAATGGAAATCACAGGGAAAATAGGTATTCCTTAACCTTCCTCTTTACTGTCATTACTGAATGATGCCATTTATGGTAAGGTTGTATATGAGTACGTATCCTGAGAGAAGGATATGGGATTACTTTTTAACAAAGAAATGAAATTCCTTTTCACAGGGAATTAGAATTGTGACTCTAGACTTGCTAATTTAAATAACTTGTTGACTAAACAGACTTTTATAAAGGATTAAATGCTATTACATTTTGTGAATGTTGAACAATTTTTTCTGAAAATATTAATTTCCCATTGGTTTTCTTGACTCCTTGTTGCTTTTGCTTGAAACTGGGTGATGTTCCATCCTCTACACACCAGAGGTTAGTGATTTCCAGGACCGCTCTAGTGCCTGATTTTAGCAATACTGTTCCCCTCTCTCTATGGCTTTACCTCTGTTCTCATGAACAGTAGATGTTCATCAGGTTGACTGATTTAGGATGAGGGAGCCAACTAGTAATGACTTCACAGCAACCTGATATCCTTGGTGATAAACTAAACCCTGAGTGTGGTACCCAAGGAGCTGTGAGCCTGGGTCTTCCTGGTAGCTAGCTCTTTCAAACCTGATAGCTAGCTTTTTCTAAACTCTGAAGACCAGTACAGACATATGATGAGAGAACAACAGACGATCTTGGATTTTTAGAGAAATTCAGTAACAAATGTTTTAGCTTCAAAGACTGATATACATCAGTCTGAATTGTATTTTCTAGATGAGCTGCCCAAAGAAGGGGTTGGCCTTTTTTATGAGCATTTTTTTGGGGAAGGGGGGGATAAGGGGGAAGTGGTGGTGGAGGAGGAAGGGCTTAGAATAAGTTGAAATTCCCTTTTTATAACTATATATTCAACACCTACAAGCTTGAAAAGTTTGATTCTGTTCTTGAGCATTAGTGTGTGGAGAGGTTTTAGGATCACCATTTTTCACAGGACTACAGAACAGCCCAAGTTAAAAGGGATCTCAAAAAATCACCTGGTCCAGCCTTTCTCGTTAGAGATTTTTAAGCTAACATATTTCTTGGGCAATCCACCATGGCAAGCAGTTTTGCAAACGAAGAAAAATATGCTTTGAAATGGAACACTGCAGCTAGTGCTTATCCTTAAGACAAGCAGTACTGCAGGTCATGCTCCATCCCGACAGATTTTAGAAAGTTTGAAATATGAGTGTAATATTGGACATTGGTTATATAGCTCCTATTAACTTGCATTGGCTACTGATTATGCAATTTCTGTGCTGGTCACTTCGATTAGCCTTGATCATTTGGAAAAAAAAAAATCAATTCACTCTCCAGGTTTTAATTTTGATAATTCAAATTCACGGTATTCTTCATCTGCTTTGTTTGATGCTGTACATAAATCAAGGTTATAGACGAAACCAATTCGTGAATGAAAAGTTTCAATTTTCTTTTCTTTTTGGCTACAACTATGCAAAGAAATCATCATTTGGGCAACTAATATGCCTAAGTATCCTTCAAAAGGAACTGTGATATATTAGAGCTGTTCAAACGTCCTCACAAATCATTTTGCCTTACAGCTTTGATCCTGAAATATGTGAAATGATGTCTGATTTATGCCACTGATCCTTCTTTTAGATAGTTAAGTGTTCTTGCTTAATGTTATTAAATAAGTTCAAAGCAGCAAATAGGCCATCCTGGGCTGAGGACGTTTGAAAAATAGCATTCTCAGCAGGCTACATATACAGTATATGTTCCTTTAGTTATTTCCTTAGCCTTTTTGTGTGCAGCAACCTACTAGAACTTTCTTCTGCTCACGTCTTTGATTACAATGGCTTTGATTATGGTTTTGGGTTTGGTTTTGTTGTTTGGTTGTTTGGGGTTTTTTTATTCCACTCTTGACAGCTTTCTCCTGGGTTTTGTTTTCATTGGGGTGTTTTGGGTTGGAGGGATGGATAGAAACAACCTCAGGACAATATGGGAAAATGGGAAAGATATCAATCTTCCCTAACTGGGATGCTGGTAACATGTTCTAACAATGGTATGAAACAGGCTGTGTGACCCAGCTGAAGCAGTTTGAAGAGAAGAAAACTCTGAGAGCGTAAATAAGTGGGTCAAATTCACACTCTAAGGAGCAGAGTAAGTTTGGCTACTTTTAATGAAAAGCTATCAATATGTTGAGATTTCTGTTTTAACAGGCAAAAGGAAAGAGAGATATGAGAAAACTCTTGATTCTGAAATATTTATCAGTAGAAATATTCCAAACTTGCATGAGAATACCAAAGTGCAAATCTCTCCAGACATAAGGGTTGCATAGGAATCACATCAGCTCTAAATTTAGTAAACCTTTTAATGGAAATGTCACACAATTCAGACACAAGATTTACGGATTTCAGTATGTTGTGAGCTTTATAACCAATATTATTCTTGTAAAATATCAGTAGGAAATATTAAATCATCATTTCCAGTCTGGTATGAACCTTGTTGAAGCAATGAGAACCATCTCAGCCGCTGGCTGCTGGAGAAGAGCTGTTAGCTAGAAAGAACTTTTTCCCAGTACTACATCTTGAGCAACACCAGCCTCCAAACATCAGGTTTTCAGATATAAGACTGAAAACAAAGCTTGAATTTGAACATGGGGCATCATACCAGTACCTGTTTAGGTGTGTTGGCTTTCTTATCTAGATTTAGGAGTTGAACGTTGGCAATGTGATTTTGTCCTCACTTGCATGCCTACCCAGGTTCTGAATTAGTTTTAGGTCTCTCCTCACTTATATACTCCTGGGGTACAAATGTAAATGCATACAGTGGCTTTTCTTGTGTGAGTCCTCTTTGAGAGATAATGGTGGGTTTTGCTGTTTCTGAACTCATTGTACATGGATGTACATGTAAGATTTAAATCTTAAAGGATTTAAGACAATGCTGGCTGCATTGGACACATCTTGTTTATTTCACCTATGACCTTAGCAGATTAAATGACTGTTCCCATCCTAAACTGCTTTCTAGAGGTTCTGATAGGTTTTGTAAAATGTTATTCTGGATGCTGGTTACTTATACATTTATTTAAGCTTGTGATTCCTGCTATCCTACAAGGTTTTCAGATATATCACTGACGACAAGCCAGTAACACAAATGATACAGTTTTAGCCTCATGAAACTTGCCATCAGTTTTAGATAACTACTACTGCTGGTGGCATGGATAAAAATACATGTACAGTTTTTGGTAAGGAGGCTAGCCACTGCTGAGTTCTGGTACTCCAGGTGGTCTGTTTGTGTGTAGTTTGGCCATCTCTGCATAATGCTATTACACTCTTCAGTAAAGCATAACTTGAACAATCCTGTGTTGCTTAAATGTTAGCTGCTGGGTGCATCTCCTTTTTCTTCAGAAGCTGGAATCTTCCAAAAGTTAGCATTAATATGGGTTTTGAGGTTTTGCTTTGTTTTATAACATTATATTGCTAGCCATTTTTCTTGTCAAGACAGCTGTAAAAACCAGTGACATCAATCTGTAAGAATGCTTTTTTTTCCCCTGTGCTTTTCTGAGGTCTAGTCCTCAAAAATGTGGCCATCACATTGCTTTGGAGAGAAAGCCAGATAGGTTGCTGCTAGGTGCGGTGTTAAAGCCACTGTTTCTTAATGCTGACCTAAATCAAGATTAGCCTGCTGCCCAGATGTAGTAATATTGTCAGTGAAAACCAGAAGGTTTTGTGTAAGCACAAAAGAAACCGGCTGAAGTCTATCAGTGTAATATTTTAAATTCCCA
Source organism: Coracopsis vasa (assembly GCA_026283785.1). Classification (NCBI taxonomy): domain Eukaryota; kingdom Metazoa; phylum Chordata; class Aves; order Psittaciformes; family Psittacidae; genus Coracopsis; species Coracopsis vasa. The sequence continues at coordinate 112,395 of JANHGB010010711.1, forward strand.
ACTTTTTTTTGTTTAGCTTTTCTGTCATGAGCACTGCTTATAAAGTTCTCAGTCTTCAAATTATTTGTCTAGTAAGCTTCCATAACAAAGTTGAGAGGGATTGTGGAAACAAAAGTAATAATACAAATATTTAAATGTTAAGAGTAAAAAAATATTTTTAATTAATAAATATGTGTACTTCTACTTGTTCTTGCCATATTTTTATATGGCATTCTGAAAAAGTCTGCTTGAACAGGATAGCAGGCTGAGGCTCACCTGCTGGTTGTTTTGGTGGCTGTATCTGCTTTTCTTCATGCCAGCTATTTAATTTTGTTTTCACCTGCTTCAAAGAAGTTATTACCTTGGGATTTAGGATGTCTGGATTGATAGTCATTCTGTGCTGTGAAAAAGCATAATCATTGTTGAATCATTTGATGTCTTTGTTACTTGAGGTCATGAGGAGGGTGGGGTGTTGCTAGAACTCACTTCAAACTTTGGTGCTTTACCCCTGGTAAAGGGTAGGAGAGGTTCAGGTACTAATGTGGCTTAAAGAGCAGCAGAAGATAGAAGTGCTTCAGAGGGGTAGAAGGAAATGCTCCCATCTCTGTGCAAAATACTATGGTATTCTGGTTATGTTCTCAAAGAGTGCAATTTGCAATTGTGTTTTCACAGGGTATTAGGCCATTATGTTCATGGAGAGATGGGTATTATTGTTTCTCATGTTTGCTTTTTATATTTTTTTTTTCAGGTAAGAAAATCTTACATAATAAATGAAAACACAAAAGATGGCAAGAAATGTTCTTTGTGGTGAGGGCTGTGTTTTTTTGATGTTGTTGGGAAGCTGCATTCCTGACACCCAAAGGACTCTGAACATTGGACTTTTGGTGTATATGGACAGACAGATCTAATCATTAGTGAGCACCAGAAAGGAGGAGAGCTGGGGAGAGAGAGGGAGTGCAAGAGGGAGCTTAGTTTATTTCTGCAGTGTCACATCAATCTGCTCGGTTAAGTGATTGAAGGGGAGAAACGCAGGCTGCAAAAGAAACTGGGCCCTGATTTGTTCAGGGTCACCAGCAGTGGTTTGAAACCATCTTGTTTGCAGATACCTCTTTCATGTTATTAGGCTGTCAGTTGAGTGACTTTGTAAGATTTATGGCTCGAAGCTGGAGCGCGTGCGTGTGTGCGGCAGTGGCAGTGATGGGCAGCAGGCGGGGGGAGACAGAGATGTTATTGAGAAGACAGTGATCCATGCCCGCCTTGATCGAGCTTTGCAGCCTTTTGTCTAGCCCTAGTTAACCTTCTTATGCATTTTTTTTTTTACTTCACATGCCGTGTAAGTAGCTCAAGCAGAAGGTGAAGTAACAAGTGGTAAAAGGTTGCTCGTAGCAGCATAGAACCACAATGGACCCAGTGCGGACTTATTGACTATGTAATGATGGAATAAAGCTGTTTATTGGGCAGGTCCCAGGTTTAACTTACTAATGTCTTTCAGATAGTTTTATTTACTGTAATGTTGACAAAGCCATTGGCTGAGTGTTCCCTTGCCACTGGTAACCTTGTAGGGAAATGTGATCTTTGAGAGGCTGTTAAGAGACAGCACCGGCTTATACTGAGAATGAAAATGTTGTTATTGTTCTTTTTAACAAACAAAACCCCCAAAATCAATCCCCACCCCAAAAAAAGAGAAAAATAAATGGAGGGGGGATGTCTTGAGCAAGGCAACATCTAATTTAAGTTAATTTTGTCTGTGTGTTAAGTAGTCATAGGAGATTTTTTTTTATGCAAGTTTGAAACTTTTAAAATACTGGACATTCAAAAACTTGTGGGTTTTTTTTTTTTTTCTTAGACGTTGGTTATTTTAAAATATCAGTGAGAAATTCTCAACTAGATTCAGTTTCAAATGGTGATGTAAAGCCAATAAGCGTTCAACAGTATGTGAGTTGGAGTACCTTTTTGAAACAAATTGTCACAGGGTTTTGCCAGTTGAGATTGATAACAGAAAGAATTTGTTTTTAATTAGTTATCCATAGGTTAAAAGAATAAATAGGACTTGCTGCTCTGTTGCCACTCACGTAAAAAGCAAGCTACCGATCTGGCATAATTTGTATGTTGATTTTCTGTTTTCAGCCTTGCCAAGTTAATTAACTTAGAAAAATAGACTTGGTCGTAAGTGCTCTGCAAGGGCCTGCCAATGCCCTTGGTGTCATGCTAGGTTTCATGTACTTGACCATGAAATCTGAATGCCTCTTCATGAAGGTGTTCTACCACACTGTTGTTTGCTGGTTGTTATAGTTGTGTGAAAGCTTACAGTAGTTCTGCAGAATTGAAAAGAGAGGTAATATTTGTCTATTTTGTATTACATAACATAAAATTTTCAATTTATGTGTTAAAATTTCTCAGAAACCAAGTTCTGCAGGTGGTGGATCGTTTTTAAGGTAAAATCCTTACCTAGTTCCCTTTTTTTAATTAAGTCACCAAGAAAGCACCTGTTCTTTTCATCTGTGATAACTGTGCACATTTTGACCCTATAGTAATCTGATATGGTTTAGTATAAACGGGATCTTGGTTGTACAGACACAACAGTGCCATTCTTTATTTATGGAAGGACAGTGATGAGTACATAAGATTATTAAGGTGAATAAAATACTGCTTTCAGTAGAAAATTCTTTAACAAAATCCTGCCATAATCCCTGGAAGAAGATGATAGAATCTTTAAGTCACAGAACTGCCTCTTGGCAGACTGTCCGCTTCTCCGGTGCCTGGCATGACCACAGCCATGCTGTGTGACCTTGCACGAGACCCATGCTCCCATCTGCTCTCTGTACTCCTGGTGCAAAATGCATGATGTGCTGGTTGGAAAATGCCCGGGATCCTTGAATGGGAAAGAAATTGTAGTATTACTGCACTGTGAATTACACTGCAAAATTAGTGGCTAATTTGATTGATGGAGTATCTTGCAGATAAAACCTCAAGGTTTGGGGTTTGTTTTTTTTCTCGTAGTTCAATTTTAGTCAAAAAATAGATCAAAGTTTGGGGATTTTTTTGACAAAAATGTTAACATGAAGAACATTTCATCAAATCTTGAATTCTAAAAAAACCTGAAAAAGATTACTTCAGCTGCCTTTAAAAGAATGAAGTCATCCTGATCATTTGTGTAGTTAAACCAAATTTTTTGAATTACAAAAGAGAAGTTTAAGAGGCATTGCCTGAGCATACAGAGATGGCATCAAGAATGACAAAACTCAGCCACAGTCAAGATTTGCAAGGAGCTTCAAGGGCTGCATGTGCAGCTTGGTGGGCACCAAACTGGGCATGAGCCAGCAGATCCCTGTCAGCAGACAGCCAATGGCCTCCTGGGCTGTATCAACAGGGACATGGCTAGCAGCTTGCATGAAGCAAGGAATCATCCGCTCTGCTCAGCACTTGTTAGATCATACCCAGAGTACAGGGTTAAGTTTTGGCACCACAGTACAAGACTGACATTGACAAATGTCATGAGTTCAGTGAAGGACCGTGCTGGTGGTTGGGTGCTGGAGCACCTGCACTGTAAGGAAATGCTGAGGGAGCTGGGCTGGTTCAGCCTGGAGAGGAAGTGGCTTTAGGGGTCTTAACAGCAGCCTGTCCAGTCCTGTGGAGAGGGGATTGAGAAGAAAGAGCCAGGGTCTTCAGGGTGGTGCATGACAGGAAGAAGAAAGGCAATGGACACAGATGGAAACCAGAGGGGTTCAGACTGGACACAAGTTAAAACATTTTCCTACAGGATGGTCAGGAAATGGTGCAGATTGTCCAAAGAGGCTGTGCAGTCTCTATCCTTGGGGCTTTTAGGACCTGACAGGATAAAGCTCTGAGCAGGTTCTGAGCTGACCCTGCTTTGTGCAGGAGGCAGGACTAAAGGCCACCTGAGGTCCCTTCCATCCCAAATTATTCAGAGAAGAATTCTGTGATCTCTTCAGAGGAATTGGTACAGATTTGTTATTCTGCATCACATCTGTAGTTTTAAGAAAGTCTTCAGTGAAACTTATTGATGTAGTTGTTTGTTTTGCTGACTAGCAAATGTGATTCCTGGAATAAATAATATTCTGCCTGTTAAGAAACATTGTATGTAGAGTTTGGGAATATTCAGTATGTTTCTTAAACAGTGAAAACTATTTTAAAGGCAAAGTGTTTGGAAAAGAGAAAAGGAAGCATATTCCATGTGATTATTTTGGGCATTCTTGTTTTGCGTTTTTCATTTGATTCAGTCAACTTTTTCAAGCTGTCCTGCCTTCTTTAAATCCACGGTGGCAGCTACAGTATTGCTTCGTTCCTCATTTTAAATGCTTTCTGCCTCTACTTTTCAGTTGCTCACACTTAGGTGAAATTAAGAAATCTAACTGTTGGGTATTATGTTTTAGACCTGCTGAAATAGCTCTTCCTGCTTGCATCCTTATGGTCTCATTAAGACGATGCTCACAGCATGCCTGACTCTAGTGAATATTTGCAGACCTCATTTGCCTACATTAGAGACAAAAAGCTTTAAAAAAATCCTTCTTGAGCAGTTGATGGTTGAGTTTGCCAGTATCCATGATCACAGAGCTGGTGTCTCCCAAGGCAAGGTCTGAATGCTATCCTTGTAGTTGAGTAACTGTTGAAATGCCTCATCCAAGCCCTTTCTACTGCTGTGATAATACATTTGGTCTGTTGCTTTGAGTAGTGGTTTTAAAGGATGAGGGCTGCTAAAATCAGTGAAAAGTGAAAGTATGTGCCACTGTTATAGTAAGCCCTGTACATCAAGGACTTAGGCAATGTTAGTGTTCCCATTTCTAATTCCATACTAGTGATAGATTTTAGGACTTTTTAAATTATGTTATTTTAATAAGTTCCATTTTGTTAAGTTACAGTAGCTCAGCATAAAGCAAGGTCTAAAGTCTTTGGAGCAAAACCCAGGTTGCAACAAGTGTGAGTCATCCTTGTATTTTACCTTTACAATTGTGACTCAACTGTTTTGTTTTCTCTGTGCTCAGGCTTTCAGGCTGAGACTTTGGTTCTCTGGTGATTTAAAAAATACTTGATCTATTCTGTAAAATTGAGGTCGTGCTTTAATGCCAGCCAAAATTTCCATTATCTTTCCACTTCATTTTTGCATTGTGTTGTGCTTCAGCTGTTCACCTGCCCAACTGAGGTGGCTCATTTAATTGTTGAGTAGATAACGATTTATAAAATAGATATATATTTTTAAAGCATGTTAGAATCACTTTGCAATGAAAGATGTCATATAAATCTGAAGTAATACTGATGTTACATTTTTATTCAACAAAATGGAACTAGAATTAATTTCAGAAGTATTAATCACAGGTGATGTAACTGTCATGTTAATGAGAAGTGCTTGAAGATTACTGAGCTCTGCTATAAATAGATAGTAATCTCATGGATTTTCAACCCTTATTTACTCTATTTAAATCTCTTGGTCCTGAAGGCCCGGGCCAGAAAACTTAAGATGGGAGTATTTACCTTGGAGCTATTGGATTTTCCTGACAAAACAGTTTTTAGAGAACTGTTTGTGTATGTATACTATAAAAACAATCTTTTTAATTACATTTGGATCATTTTGCTGCTCTTGTTACTCTTGTGAATATAGAAATGAGAAGCTGTTAAAAAATGGCTGTCTCCATTAGGATAGTTTTCTGGTTGAAATGTCAAAATAGAATCATCACATTTTTAGAGAAAATTGGGATTAGCTCTTTTTGATGGAATCACTAATGGAAGTGAAGAAAAGAAGGTAAAAAGGATTGAAATAATTTATAAATTTGTGTGAAACTGTTTCTTCTCCACCTCAGTTCTGTTTCTTGGGGTATTTATGTTCGTTTTGTGTGCAGGGTTTTTTGGTTTTGGTTTTTTTTTTTGGTTGTTTGGGTTTTTTTTGCTTGTTTGTTTGTTTATTTGGTGTTTATTATTCCTTGGAAAAGTTCATCCCAGGCATTGTGGAGAGGAGGGATACAGAAAAATAATTTGGTTTTCTATGTTAAATTTTTTAAAGCTTTTGGTTTTTGCAAAGTTGTCATCCTTACCTTTTGAGGCAGTAACCTGAAATGTAATAGTTGTGGGTCTTGAGTGGATATGTAGCTTCTATGTCAGAAATAGTCCTTCTTCTGCTCCTATGAGCATGTAATCATTTTTAACCCATATTTAATCATTTGAAAATGTTTAAGAGTTTTCCAGAATTTTGCAGATTGACCTCAAGTGCATCCATTCTTGCAAAGGTTGCTTAAGCCTTGCATGAGGCACAGCAGTGATATTTTTTTCTACTCAGTCTCCCAAGGCAATAGGTCATAAGACATTTTACTCCTAGCTCAAGTAGGTAACCAAACCTCAGACATGTCATTCCCAGATGGTAGTAGTTAAAAAGGAGTTAAAAATACTAAATAGTTTACAGTTTCCACTTGTTCCTCTACTAGATATGCACCGTCCATACAGAATGAAATGCTGTTGCACAGAGATCAGCATCTCCTGGGTTTTGAGCGGTTCACTTTGCAACTCTCATTGTTAACTTTTATGTTGGTTATGTTCAGTTTTAGCCTTTAGTTTTTATGTGCAACAGAGGTCACTTAAATAATTTTCTGCAGCCATCCAATCACTTTGTTTATTTCCGTTAGATGGAAAAGTTATTGAAGTTAATTAGGTGGTGATGCGCTTCTCTTGAGTTATCCTTTTAGTAGATGTTAGACTGTTATATTGTCTGTGTAACAAACATCTTCCACTTTTTATCAGGATTCCTTGATCCAAGAATGTTGGGGTCTGCCACTGCGTGGCTCATGAGAGAAGGAAATGAGAGAGCACTGGCAAGGATTTTTGTGTTTTCTTGCTGCTTAAATTACCAGTAAAGCCATAAGCATTGGCACCATTCAGATAAGGATGGCAGCAATGCATGTTCATGCTACACATAGGTGTTGCAAAAGAAATGGGGGAAAGTTTTACCTAGAATGTTCCCCCAATGGGATGTGCGGGCATTTCCCACACTATTGACTTATGATAGAAGAGCTGTGTTTAGATGCAGTGTTCCTGAGAATGGGAACAGTGAGCATTGCAAAACAGTTTTCATCTTCCTGTAGCAGGCTTAACCAATCTATAGCCTGTGGAGCACATGGATGATTTATCTGATCCATGGTCCTCTTTGTTGTGAATGCTGAGCCTACTTCCAGGGTGGGCTGCAGGCTGGATGACATATTGGGGTGGTGGTAGGTGTCATGCAGCAGAAGAGATGTGTGGCGTATGGCCCCCCTACACTTATTGGAAAAGGCTCGGTCTTATTGGAAAAGGCTCGGTTACTTACTGAGTGGCAAGATTGGTCTGTGCCATTGTAGAAGATAAGTTTCGGGCAGAAGATTTCCTAGCTGGCCATTGCATGAGATTGTCTCTTTGTGTTTGATCTTCTGGCATTTAACCAAAGAGGTTTTCTCTCTCTAGTCCATGATCTTGAATTTGAATAATACTTCTGGAATTTGCTATGTACACTCACTGAAAATTCCAATTAAACTCTTCCTCGCCTTCATTTCAGCTACCTATTAGACAGTTCTGAAAGCCTGCTTGTATACTTCCTAGCAATTTTCACTTCTGCTTTCTTCTGTGTGTCTGTGCAGATACAATCACTGCAGTTCCTATCTACCACAGTTCAAGGATAAAGTTTAGAGCTGGTCACAAATATTTTTTTTTTCATATATAAAATTTATTTTCCTCTGGAATTTTTCTGATGAAACCATGTGTTTTTGTTGGAATATGTGAAGTTCAATGAAACTTCTTTGTGGAGAAGGTTTTCTTATCTCTAGGTTCTATTTTCTCATCAAACCCAGACCAGAAAATCTAGAAGTTATTCTAATCATACTATCATATTTGAAAAATCATGGCAGTCAGGTGAAGTTCCCGACGACTGGAAAAAGGGAAATATAACCCCCATTTTCAAG